>VWYP01012009.1:183835-205000 GCA_013400435.1 Pycnonotus jocosus
AATCATATGTGACCCTTGATAAAGATTCTGTTTTTGTCTCTATAGAGAGTATCCCAATATGTCTGAATCCAGGCAAGCTATTCAGTGTTTTAGGTTCCATGAGAGGAGAAGTACAATAAAAATCGAGTATGTGCCTGAGCTGCCCATACAGTACAAAGCACATGGTGTCAGATCAAGTCACACAGGCAATCACACCTCCACCCTTATAACAAAGTATATGTGTCACAGTTTTATTCTGGAACTTTAACTGAGCTTGTCCAATTGTTTCACAAAATCTATCAAATGAATCAAGGAGCAACAACACATCTAAGCTGCAACTAATCACAAAAAGCTCTGTATCTATTATTAATACACAAAATGGCTCAGTGATACCTGTCATCTCTAGAACTGGTTGTTTTTGTTTTGGTGGTTTTTTTGCTTAACATTGGCTTGAAAATATGGTTGCTGTTAGGTTGTGCTGACCTGTAATATAAAATGTCTTACCTCTGATGTGTTAAATTTCAACATAGAACAGCTCCAATTAAGTTGCATTGATACAATGAATGATTCCTCTGCAACAAAAGACAACTGTTTCTAGAGCTGCCAGATAAGTTGCACAAGCTAAAGAAAGTACATCAAAATTTAATTTCTGTTCTACAATTTAATGGTCAGTATATTTGAAAATCATTAGGGCTGGGACTACTTTTTATCCTGATAGATTTTAATATTCATCTTCTGGGTTATCTATATTTATGATCACAGGGGTAGTACATGCAGCTGCTACATTCTGCTGAAGATGTCAGCTGTATCTTTACTTCAAAGTCAAATCCAGTTACACACTTCTCTTTCTTCCCCACTTCCTTTAGTATCCTGGCTTCCATGCCAGATTAAAATAAGTCTCCCCATAACTTCTCCTCAATGGGAAAGAGATAGGATCCTTCTCTAAAGAGTTACTGAGACTGTGTGTGAAGCCAGAGTTAGGATATTAACTGAGGTGCCCTGATTGTCTTTTGAGGTATTATCCATAACCTTATGCATAAAAAGTCACAGATGTGATAGGGTAGTAAGGTCAAAACAATGTCTAGGCAATTTTCTTCTTCTCTAACAAATTTGTGATCATGACCAAGGTGTCGAAACGTATTTATATGTAATTACATATACACACACACACGTGCATCCCTCTACCCCACAATAACACCCTCAGTGTTCAGAGTATTTATCTGGCATAGAGACTTGAACAGGAATCAGTATAATCAGTGGATTGGAAATAGAAGTGGGGTGTGCAGAGGGGTATATTATAGCCCTGAACTGCATAAAAGGCAGAGATTAATGTATGCATGGACATATGTATATGTGGGTGTACATATACTTAGATAGCTCTACTCATGATGTGATCATCAAGCACTGATGCCTGTGCACTGATTTGGAATGACAGTATTGAACAGAAAAAAAGCCTCATCCTTATTGTAGATTCAGCAGATTTCATGAGGAAATAGGGGATTCTATGAATCATGCACATGGAACTGGAAATCTCCACACAATCATTTCTACAGATTCCTCAGCTGTTGTTCCCTACAAACATAACATATTAACTGCAATGCGTCATCTGCCCAATTTAAATTGTATGTAATAAATTTAGTTGTACACTGAGGAAAGCACCATCCCTAATCTGCTCTTTTTTCTCCTAGTGTGCTCGCTACGATAATGCGTTTGCTGCAGAAATTCTAATTGACAGAGGAGTAAATGTAAATCATCAAGATGAGGATTTTTGGACATCAATGCATGTAGCCTGTGCCTGTGATAATCCTGATATTATCCTGCTACTGCTACTAGTAAGTACAGTAAAGCAAACCAATGCATTGTGTGCTTGGAAAGGAGATAGAATGCAGCACCCTACCCTAAGGTCTGAAACTGCTGTATGAATGCAGCATATTGTTACTAATCACAACAGTGAAAACATATACAGTGTTTGGTTTTTCTTGACATTGCTTTGGTACTCAGGATTTTTAGAAGGCATTTTTAGGACTTCAGTGAGAATAAATTGCAAATGTCAATGTCAAGTATCTCCTATTTCTCCCCTGTTATCTCCTATTTCTCCCCTGTGGTCCGGAGCTTATATCTCTGATAAGCAGTCAGTCCCAAATGGGATATTCAGATAATTTCTTTTCTTTTCTCCTTGTCACATTCTGTTAAGGGTTGATTTCTCAGACAATCTTTTAAAAAGCTGCCTCTGAAAAGCAAGTATTGGCTCACTTACATTCAGTATTCATAAAAAAGTGTTTGTGGACATGGTCAAAATTAGACAAATTTAATATTTATGTAAACAACTTTGACTTTTTAATGCTGAGGTTGCCCAATATAGTAATAGATATGGCATTCACCCTTTGTAGAGAGCAGGAGTGTGCTCAGGTGGCCAAGAAAGCCAGCAGCATCCTGGCCTGTATGGGCAATAGTGTGTCCAGCAAGAGCAGAGCAGTGATTGTCCCCCTGTACTCAGCACTGATGAGGCTGCACCTCAAATCCTGTGTTCAATTCTGGGCCCCCACTGCAAGAAAGACACTGAGGTGGTGGAGCAGTCCAGGGAAGGGCAGCAGAGGTGGGAAAGGGTCTGGAGCACAAGTCCTATGAGGAGCAGCTGAGGGAGTTGGGGTTGTTTAGGATGGAGAAGACAAGGCTCAGAGAAAACCTGAAAGAAGGTTATAGCAAGGTGGGAGTTGGCCTCTCCCTCCAGGTAGCAAGCAACAGGATGAGAAGAAATGGCCTCAAGTCACACCAGGAGAAATTTAGATTGCATATTCAGAAAAACTTTCTGTGCTGAGAGAGTAGTCAACATTGGAATAGGCTGCTCATAGAAGTGGCAGAGTCAACATCCCTGGAAGTATTTAAAAGACGTGTAGATGTGACAGATATGGACATGGTTTAGTGGTGGAATTGGCAGTGCTGAATTAATGGTTGGAATTGATGATCTTAAATGTGCTTTCCACCCTAAATCATTCTCTTGTTCTGTTTTGTACTTCCATTCCTAGGATCACAAACTCTAGTTTTATGCAACAGTACTGATGCAGCTCTTTCTCTCAGTTTATGTGATATTGCTCTTTAAAACAGAAGTGCAGAAACAGTTCACAGTCTGACTTAAAGTTTTTTATAATTTTAAAATTTTTATGTTTTAAATAGGTCATTACAAGATCAGAGTTTCTTATGGTGCTTATAATTATATTTCAATGTTACAAGTGAAGGGAGATCTATTTTTAGACTGTATACTTGATAATACATTTTATGAAATCTCTTTGGGAGATTATTGAGTCCATTCCCTCTGTTCAGAAAAGAGCTAGGCACACCAGCTTGCGCAGGACCAAATCTTCAAGGATTTAAAGTCCACAAACTCACTGGGCAACTTGTACAGTAAAAAGAACCCACAAAGAATGCCCTCCCCCCCACCCACCCCCCCCAAAAAAAATCAGATACATCTGATCTTAGACATTGTCATTACTCCTGGAAAATAAATGATAAAATGTCCAAGTCATTTTTTTTCTCTTGTATTACCTCAGTCTGTCCAGTGTAGATACCTCTGAAGCCTATGTGTATCCTTTGTAGTCTGCATGTACTCCTAGACTGATTAAAGAATTTGAACAGAGCAGTTTATTTTTAAAAATGCTTGTACTGTGGAAAACTCTTGTAATGGGGGGAATTTTCAGAAATTCTGAATGCAGTGCTATTGTCATTAATAGGAACAGTTTAGGTTATAGAGGGCACGTGTAAAATTTTCCTTGTTCATTTCTGCAAGAAGCTTGATCTAATTAAACTTCAAGTATTTCTATACAGGGTTATATCTAAAATAATTTTCCAGTGTCCATCATTTGTATGTTTTTTTGAATTGGTCCCTGTTTGTTACAAGCTGCCTTCATCTGAAGGTTCCAAGTATTTTCTGGTTATATATTAAAATTTCAGTCAGCAGAGGTACACTCATATGTATTTTTGCAGAAAAAGTTTGAATTGTCCATATTATTTGCAATAACTTCTGGTAAATATGCCCACGTTTAGGTGGTCAGCACTTTTAAAGGCAGAGTCTCTTTGACTAGATAAATAATATCTTTATATTCTCCCTTCTAGAGTTCAAAATAAAGATTTTTAAATTTTGACATTTAAAGATTTTTAGAGAGAGGGCAGAGGAAGGGCGATATTTTTAGGTTAACAGTAGGATTTGAACCATCACATTAATGTTATCTTTAATAACATTTGACAAAGTGAAGATGAAAATTGAGGTTGGAGAGACTTATTTTTCACAATTCTGAATTGCCTTTGCGTGAGCAATTCATATTAGGAATTACTTTGCCTTGAGGTTAGTGTTTCATGGACCGTGTCTAATGTGTAGCATGAGCCTCGATAATGCCAATATGAGCTACAGTCAGCTTCTATTATGCCACAGGTTTGGGGTTTTTTTGTTGTTTTTTTTTTTGAAGAAAAAAATAACACTTCTTCTAACCTCAGGAAATACTTTTAAGTAAATATTTCTTCTAGACTGAATTTATAGCCCAGACAATACCATATATTTTTTTTAAAGATGTATCCTAAAGCATAATAGTATGCTCCTTTAACTGTTCAATTCAGATTTCTGGAAAACTGTCACAGAAGCCAGTGGAGATTTCCTCAGTAAGAACTTAAAGCATTTCTTGAAGGGGGAGTAGGAAAAAGGAAAAAGAGAAAAAATGGTACATGTAGATCCCAGAATGCTTTCAATGAAGATTTGCTTGAACACTCCCAGTTTCTGACTTCACTGTGGTTTTGAAGGTCTTCATTTTTCTCTGGCTGAGACAAGATGGTGACTTGTCATTCATCATCTAAACTGTGGTAACTCACAATTTCTTTGCTCTGGTGGATTGCAATGACAAAATCAAAGCTCATTCACTGCAAATTAGGAAGGGCTGTAGCTGTTTGCAATGTGGTAATCTTCTCTCGTGTCCTGTTAAAGGCTACTGGAGTTGTAAGTACTGTCTTTGGAATAGCTGCAGAAATAAATGCTTGAAGCTATTTCTTTCCATAATTCCCAACACTTTACCCTGGGTGGTATTGCTTTCCAGGGACATATTTATGTTTTCTCAGTTTTGTAGCTGTCAGCACGGGGAGGGGGAGCCCTGGCCTGAGCAGCCAGGGGACACATCTCCTATCTGCTAACCAGCTGATCAGTGAGGAGCATTCCCCGGGGCTGGCCCCTGAGGAGGGGCAGGGATCACAGTGATCCGTGGGGGTCTGGCTGCCCTGCGTGCCAATGGGGTGGGAAAGGTCACATTCATCAGTCACTGCTCCACCACATCAGTGCTGCATGTTCGCCCCGTGGCACAGGGAATTGCTTCTCATGGAATTTGTATGAAGGAGGCTCCTGTAGCAGGTTGAAGAGAATACTGAAGTGTCTTTCATTTAAGAACAAAGATCTATAGGCTTACATACATTTGTGCCCACATGAAATCTCTTAAGAGTATGAACAGCAAGCAGATTTATTGGAAGGATCTGCTCTGTCTTGCCTCGCTGCCTTTTGAAGGCTCAGGACTGGATGCTCTGTCAGCAGTTCTGTCTGGTTGGGGTGTGGTCTTTTTCATCATTTGTCTTCATTGCAACATTGTATTTTATTTAAATTCCCAACTCTTGTTCTATATTGAATTGAAACACTATCCAAGATTTGTACCTTAGTATCCAATGTTCTTTGTCCTATGCTACCAGAGTTGCAGAATGTCTAAGCATCAGTATTTAGATGCTGCTCCTGCTTTGTTGGCTATAGCAAGTGTTTAATCCTCTCTCTGCCTTTTGAATGGCTATAGCTTTAAACTTGTACTCATCACCTGCAGTCTAATTGTTCCTCCACAAAAGGCAATTTTTAGCTTTAAATACTTTTAATTGATATGTAAGGGTGGATAACCTTCACTTTACATGTGCACTGTTCAAACTATCTTCTTGTCATGACAGCTCAGCCCCACACAGTCTCTCGTTCACTCCCCCCAAGTCAGGATCACAAGGATAAAAGTGAGAAAACTTGTAGGTTGAGATAAAGACAGTTTAATAGGGAAAACAAAAGCTGCACACATAAGTGAAGCAAAAGAAAAATTAATTCACCATGTCCTTTCAGCAGGCAGGTGTTCAGCCATCTCCAGGGAAGCTGGGCTCCATCACATGTATTGGTGTCTTGGGAAGACAAATGCCATCACTTCTGAACATCCTTCTCCTTCCTCCTTTCCCCAGCTTTATATGCTGAGTATGAGGCCATATGGTGTGGGATATCCCTATGAACAGTTGGGGCCAGCTGTCACTGCTGTGTCCCCTTCCACCTCCTTTGCACCCCCAGCCTGCATTGGAGGGGTGAGGAACAGAAATGGCCTTGGCTCTGTGTAGGTGCTGCCCAGCAACAACTAAAACACCCCTGTGTTATCCACACCCTCTTCAACACAAGGCTGCTGCAGGCAGAAAATTACTCAATCCCAGCCAGAATCTGCGCAGATGTGGCAGAATAAACATTGATATTGTTGCAGTTTTGTGTATTAACCATGGCTACTCAGGCAGTAGGGTAGGTAGATAAAAATGCCACTTCGTAGAACCTTGTAACTTTTTTTAATTTTTCTTCGCTCTGCATTATTTTTTATCATGAATTATGTGTTTTAGAGGATCAGTATTGGTTCACAGTCATATTGAGCTCCCATGTTTAGTTCTTTTTCCCAAGATAGCTATGGCTGTGTTGCAAACCACAGGTTTCTTTATGACTTGCTCTTTACAGCACTTTAATTTCAGAGCATAGCACAGGTAATCATGGAGCTGTACAGTTTGGCTCACACATTACAAGTTGATAACTATGATTTTTCTTTTCTAATGTATCTTTGATTTTGGTTTGAGGGATGGTTTTTTTCCCTACCTCGCACTCCGAAAGAATCATGAAATCTTTTGATGTTGACTGACCTGAGGTTGAAGAGCAACAGAGAAGAAAGCTGATGAGAATGTGTTCTTATAGTGTACTTCATTTTACTATCATAAGGAGGCACCTTTTAGTGGGCAAACATGAATGTTAGATTTTCACCATCTTCAATGCAGATCTTTTCAGATGAAACTAGGAAAGTGGAGATGGTATTTTGGTGTTTGTACAGCATGTGACACACTAGAGATTTATTCCTTATTTATTCTTTCATAAATCTGAAAGCATTAGTGTGATAAACCTGGCACTTAATTAACTACAAAAGAAGATATCTCTGCTACATGCTCAGAACATTCTTAATACATTTTTTAAATTGACCTTACTAGGAAAAATAAGTGTACCTTCTGTCTGCTAACTAATTAAGTGTTTTATCATGTACTTTCTGGAACCTAGAATTGAAGCACAAAATGCAAATCTGGCATAGAAGGCTGAAAATACAAATTTAAATAAAATAAAATTGAGGCTGAATATTTTTCTCTCCACTGTTAAAGAACTTCGGAAAATCTGTGCTTAGCAGTGTGCAAAAGGGAGTTGCCATAAAATCATTCATTAGATTTACAGCAACAGTACATGAGCAGTGTCAGGTATATAATACTATCCACTGTATGTGTAATCCACTTCTGATTTTGGTGTAAAATCCCCTTTCCAAAACCAGATATATTTTTACTGGAAAAAGTTTACCTGAACTGATGTCCTGGTAGGAGTAGAAAGGAAATCTTTATGGGGCTGTAACTCTCTTTTCTGTTCTCCCATACAGTTGATAATTGCACATATCGGAAGTCATGTAATCAGACAGTATTTGCATAGATATTTTGCTCTTGTTCTTTGCAACTCCATCAGGCTGTGTTAGCAAGCAGAGATGAATTATCAAAATGTCCTTATGTTTAAAACCTAAAGAAAGGTCTTACTATTTCGTAGCTCTAGAAACTATTGCTTCCTCAGAGGAAGCAATTCTGCACTCCCACTCAATCTTGCTCAGTATGACTTCCTCCTTTGAGTCAGTATGAGAGGAAGCAGGGGAGGGAAAGAATGAAGAGCAGTCAGAGGTCATGAGGAGACACTGGCTAACAGTTTATATGATCATGTAGCCCAACAGAAAAATGATTCTTCTGTTATTCTAGAGGCAGTTACCAATATTCATAGTAAGGAAATTAAAATAGCATTTTTTTCTGTGAAAGCTGTTAGCATCTATTTGAATTCACTCACAGTTTGCAGAGGCTGGTGAATGTGTGAGAAGTGTAGGAGGAAACTTCCAGAGAATGTATACTACTGGCTTACATCTTTTCATCATTGCTAGCTAACATATAACTAACCTAGATAAAGGCCACTAATTTACTAATCTGGGTGATGCCTTTTAATGAGATGCTGAACAGATGGCAACACTCGTGGGAAACTGTAGAAATATTAGTCTTTCTCCATAAAGACTGGGGAAAAGGGATGAAGCTAGCTGGTCATGAAGCACTAAAGGTTGTCCAAGGAGAGGTAAGAACAGCAACCTAACTGGATGCAACAAAATGGCCAAAGCATTTGACTTTGAGCACTATCATGAAAGTAATGAGATAGCCTAGAAAAGAAATGAGGATAATATAAAGAGAAAAGAAATAGCGTTGAACTTCAATTGTTAGGAGAAATAACCACTGAAATAGAATCTGCAGTGCACTGTACAAAGAATGCTAAATCGTGGCATAAATCAAAGCCCTTTTATGTGGGAAGTAGCCACAGAAAGTAAGACTGAAGAGTCTGTAAATACCTATTTGATGCCTAGAAATCATGCACACACATACATGCACGTGCGCACACGCATGCGCACACACACATACACACTTTCCCTCTCTGCCTCCCTTCATCCCTCCCCACCTCTCATCCTCCCTCCCTCTGTCCAGGTGGAAAACATTTGGGGCTGGGGATGAGACTTAGGACACAGACCATGGCTATTAAGCAGCAGGTCTGTATACTCTGAAGTTACTACCATCAGAGCATTTCCAGAAAACAAAACTCCGGAAGGTAAAAGGGAGTTAGACCTTTTGGAAAAAATATCACCCCCAGTTTTGGCTGGAGCAGGTCAGGAAAAATATGCTGAGAGATGGACAACATGCACAAAAATGGGGAATTTTGGATAAGCTTCACTCTAATCCTCTTTTTCCCCAGAGAAAGAGGATCAAGGAATGACAATATAATGAAAATCAACATCTGGCTTTGATCTTCACTAAGCATAGTTTTGTGCTATGAAGAAGATGGTCTGGGGATGTTCACCACTGGGGGATATTTGTAGAAGGTGAAATTCATTCTTTATGCCAAATGGCCTCTGCTTGAATCACTGACATAATTATTCTGTGAGTTGCTCATGGAGTACCTAGGGAATTGAGGAAAACTGTTAGTTAAATTGCAGAAGTGAAAAGCTGCTTGGTAGTGAAGAACTTGGTAACAAGACCACAGCCTTGCTATTAACAGAGGAATGGGCCTGAGAGCTGCTGAGGTTTCATTAGGATTGGTCCTATGACATTATTTTATTTTGAGTCTTCAGTGATAACCTTGAGAGGAAAAATAGGGGTATGATAATGAACTATATTGAAGACAAGGCTGTGATGTGTTTTCTGTTGGGGTCAGGATAATAATGTCATGCAGAAATAATAGAGTATCTGAAGACTTAAGTGATAAACATGGCTTGAAATTTCAGTGTACAAATATAAGGTATGGTCTGAGCAACAGACATTTCTGTGATATGCTTAGGAACCATCAGCTGGAAATTCAGAAAAAGACCTCAGAGCTTTTATTCAATTTAAAGACAATTGCATGCTGCAGACATGTAACTGCAGGTAGGAAAAAATGTTGCCAAGAGAAAGGGAAGAGTGGTTTTGCTGCTGTTCAAGTAATGACAGCCTGCAGTTAAGCTATCTACAGCCATGTTCAAGAATGGGAAATTGTACCAAGGAAACCCGCAAGGATAAGTGTGGGAGTAAAAACCTTACCTTAAGAGAAGGGAGTAAAAATAATATATTATACTTTTAAAGATCAAAACAGGGAGGTTGTAAAATTTTTTGTAAATCTATCAGGACAGAGGAAGAGGTAAGAAAAAGCTTTTAAAACCTGAAGTTATCGCTAGCATGGAAGTAAATGATTGCAAAGGTGTCCAATAATAAAATTTAGACAGAAATTAAACTGAGCTTTCTTAATGTTAGGAGATACGTATTGGAGAACAACATTCCATGCAGGTGTAATAAGGATTAAAAAAGCCCAAATGTGAACCCTAATTGGATTTAAAGTTGATCTTAAATTTGTGGATGAGATTATGTGTTATGTGTTACCTGCATTACCAAAGTGATGCTTCAGGAGATCCATTCTAGTATTATATTTCCACATGACAGCTGTTCAGAGGGCTGTGTGGATATAATTATTCTGATTGTGTTCTTAAGACAATAATGTAACATACAGAGGATATTAAAAACATAATATTTTGAACAATAAAAAGCAAGTAAAGTTACATGGTAGGTATTTGATGCCTTTCAGACTATACTAAATTTCTGTAGCCCAAAAACAGACAGGAAAAAAGTTCATGGAAGAACACAGTTCAGAAAGAGAAGTTAAGTACTGGGCAAACATACGGTTTTTCAAGCATTTGAAAAATTTCTGTTTGTTTTTTTTTTTAATACTCTTTACAAATATTCAAAAGCAAAATACATAATGGTCAAATAGCATGAAATTATTAAGAAAAAAAAGGGCTTATTTTTTTTCTCTCGAAAAGAAACCCCAAGGCCACAAAACCTAGATGTTTAGTCTCTGGAAGTAAGTAGAGAATGACATTCAGATCAGCAACTAATTGTGTGCCTCAGAAGTATTCATTATTTTAAAAAAGAAAATCTGGATTTTCAGTGTTTTATTATTTTTTTAAATGTTAGTAAGTTCTGTTTCCAAAGGGCTGACATCAGGGAAGATGGACATTTCCTAGCCAAGTTTCAATAAAAACGTGTTTAATTCATGTATGGGATTGGAAAGTCAGTATAATTTAGTAATCATGACAAACTGCACTGCTTTCATTTGGATCAATATATCTTTGTAAGCAATGTTTTCCAGGTGTGACAGATTTTGACATGAAGTTCTGAAGTAAGCTGAACTTAGAACCAGACCTTGAATCACCATATCGATAGGATTTAAGCCAATTTTTTTTAATGAAGTATTCAGCTCAGTTTTTCTCCTTAAAAATATAATAATAATAAAATAACAAATTGTGTCATTATTGAATAAAATAAAATATTTTATTATTTAATATTTTATTTGTTGGGATAAGAGCTGACTGCTATTTTTAAGCTATTCTTTTAGCTGAATGCAAAAAAAAAATCCCCAAACCACTCAAACCAACAGCCTTCTCTCCCAGTCGTATATGGCTTTTTGTGTTCTCATTTCAGAAATACTGGAATGAAATATCACTATGGCACAGTTTGTAATGCATAATTTAGAAGGGCTTGGGAGCATGAACCTGTGAAAAAGAACCATCAAATGAACCTCCATGAATTCTTGAATTTCTGAGTGAGCTAGTAGGGGAAAATGCAGCACTGATACAATTTATCAGAAGTTCAAGGACAACTTACCTTGATATGCCACCATAAAGATTGATGTGTAAAGTCATTGGAAAGAAAACTGCTGCAGGAAAAACTGGCTTACATATTGAAAGCAGATGGTTTAGGTAAATTGTAACAGTGCAGGTTTAGTGGACCTAATAAATGAGGTGACCTGAAGGTCATTGAAAGACCCACATTTGCACATGTGCTTGAGGACTTTTCAGTTGGAATAGGAAAGGTGGAGAAAAAGCATTGACTTTACAAATCTAGAATAACTGGTGTGGACTATGTGTGGAAAAAGTAGATAATTCAGTTCAGTGTAGAACAATATAAAATAATGAGACTGGGTTGGATAGTGAAGTGTAGGAGTTAAAGTCATGAAAAGAAAAGTAATGGAAAGTTGGATGTATTTATTTTTTCTGTTTTGATAATGAGCTTGAGCAAGATGTGGTTGCTGTCTGCAAAGATGAAAGGCTAAAAAATGTTAGAAAATGTATAAAAGCTGACTTATGAAAGCACAGAAGGAAAGTAGTTTTTATATTATTTCTGAATGACAGCTCTATCTTTAGCTATTTGAAGCTGAAGTTCATCAAATCAGACTTGTCTTAGATTTCAAATGACTCCCATTAGAAACTGTGATATATTGCAAATTGTTAAAACACAGTAAATAATATTTTTCCAAATGTTAAATAATGGAAAATGTTTGTTGAATTAAAGTGAATAATGCAAGATTACTGACTTGCATTTATTGAGAAGAAGGATATTCCTTAAAATTGTGACAGTACTGAAGGGTGAAAAAATTATTTTCTGGGATGAACACCAGACAATGGTAAGGGAATGATTATGGACAATTGTTTCTTGGCAAGGTGATAGACAGTTGATATATTAATGCCTATTACTTCATCATTGACTGCTAGGATTACCCTTTATGAACACGAAGAAAAAGTTTTTCTGATAAAGCACATTGATAAATCCTTGATGGATGGCATAATATTATGTCTTTGAAGTATTTATTTCAATTTTGTGTAAAATTTCATCACTTTTCCAATATATATATTAATCCACAGAGACAAATTATTGCAAATAGACCTGGAGACTTACGTTTGGTTAATATATAAATGTCAGCTGTGGTTATATTTGTATTGCTAGGATTTGTAAGCATATGTTTTTCTTTTCATGTAACCATTTTCAAAATTTGGCATGGAGTGTATATTTTCCCCACAGCTGTATTAGGGACTAACTTGCTGTGGTCCCACACAGCAAGTTAACTACTGACTATGACTGGAAGATTTTCTTGTCTTCTGCACTTTATTCATTACTCAAGCACAAGAAAATAATATCTTTCTGCTTTTCTGGTGAGTTCTTTAATTATATGGTGATGTTCTGAGAAACTGGTTTTGTATTAAGATGACTGGCATACTAAACTCCCTAAATAGATTTGGAATTTCACATGATGATTTGTTTGTAGAAGATCTAGATTTAATTACTAACCAGCAAGACAGCATCACCCTGAGTGCAGCTTAAGCTACTGTACAGTCTCTTCCCTGTACACTTGGGAACATGTTGATATTACAGTCAACACAATTGATATTACAATCAATGAATCTGTCTCATAATAAAAATGCAAATTAGCTGAGTTAGAATAGCAGTTTTATACTCTTACTTCCTTACATGATACATTTATCTTTGCAGAAACTACACGCTGTACACAGCTTTCATTTCTTGTATACTGTTTAATCTCTTGCTTTTTACACCAGAGACACGTAGTACAGATATTCTTTCTTTTTACTGTGTGTGTATATACATTAACATGGGCTCTGACTTTTTTTCTCTGCATTAATAAAAGGATAAGATCTGATGTCATACCTGAAGTGGTGCCATTTATTTATTTGTGCCATTTCCAGGGTATTTAATTTACATGCACACACATACACATGCACACGTATATATACACACTATATACACACACATGTGGGTGTGTGTATGTAATCTCAAAATGGACTGGAGAATGAAAATCTATACATTCAGCATCTCTATTTCCCAAGTTACATAAATACATAGACATGGATGTGACAGTGTGCATAGATAGGAAGAGAAGATGGCTTCCCAAACCATGGGGATTAAAGAGTTTGCTCCTAGTTAGACTTTCTACATTTATATTATTTACACTGAACCTGTAAACTACAAGTTCTTCAGAAAACAACATTCAATCTTTACTGAATCATGAAAATCAGCTTCCTTTCTTTGCAGCCCTGGGGTTTTATTTCTTCCTCCCTCATCTCTGGTCAGCCAAGTGTGGAAACTTTCAGGTGAAGCTACTAGGCAGAACTTTGTCCTGCAGTTTAGTTTGGAGTGTGTGTCTATATGTGTATGTATATATGTGTGTGTGTGACTACTATCTGATATATATGCATGTCTATATATAAATATATATATATACAAACACACAGAAATTTGTAAGGAAACATATTAGTAAAACTTTAACCTCGATGTCTTGTATTTGTACTTACCGATACAGTAGTGGATCATCAGAGGATGCTTCTTCTCTCCATTTTGCCTACAATAAAGCTATGCCTTACAAACTGTCCAGTTTTGTACATAAGTGACTGTTCTTGCTAACTCCAGAGGGGGATCTTTTTAATTTCTAACATGTGAGATTTGCTTGACCTTATGTAATTAAAAGTTTGCTTTATGGTTATAAAGTAACTGTTCACTCTAACTGTGGTGTCAGATTAAAAGGCTTTTTGACAGGCAATTCCAAAGGCTCACTCCCTGCTGTGTGAAGGAAAATTTCTTTCTATTCATTCTAAAAATAAAAGGCAATAATTTCAAAAAGTGACCTTTTGTTGGACTATTATATAAGTATATAAGACAGGGACTGACCATTTTTCTGTGTGCCTATCATAATTTTTAATGATTACAATTAAAATAAAATTAGAAGAAAGTGTGCTTCTATACTGTTATCAGAGTCATTCAGTGCTCAAATAATTTCATTTTTTTCCATAAGCTTTGCTGCTGATGGGAAGTTTGCTAGTCCCATGTGCAGAAACAGATGGGGAAATGTTAGTCTTTAGTCATCATTGCTCTTTGAAGTTCCCTTTCTAATTCCGTTTTCTTGCCAAATAATTTGAGAGCTGGCAATATCAAGTCAAATGCCCCTCCTTCTGTACTTCAACTAACATTTTTTTGACCTCATTCTGATCTTTTGTGTTTTTGCTGCAGTGTCTTAATAATAGAACAGAATGAGAATGCTATTCCAGGCAAAGAGAACTTTTTTTTGTGATGTATAACATGCAAGTCGAATTTTCTATAATTTCTTCAATTCTTTAGTCTACCTCCACTTTCAATAAAAATATGAAATTTTAGTGAGAAAATATATTCTGAATTTTTTCTCTTTTTTTCATGCTTTCAGATTAAATGATTTTAAAAGAGTTAAAAGTATGCCAACCTTTTTTTGTGACATTCAAACAGGTACATCCAGTTTGTGTCATTATTCCAAATGAAATTCTTCTTTTTGCATACTAAGCTAAAAGGAATGTCTTCATGCTCTTAGAGCCCTTCTTATACCCTAATGCCTCATCTTTTGGCTCTTTTCTGAGTCCTCACTGAAAATGTGCAACACGTATTTTGAACCAAGAGGTGTCTCCATAAAGCAGGAAAGTAAGAAAGAAACACAGTTCTTATTTTCTTTTTTGTCATACTTGGCTTTGGAGGTGAAAATCATCGATATCTAATTCTTCATTAGCTGCTTTTTAACATAGCACCTTTTTTTAAATGGAAGGAAAATTTTTGGCGGGTAGAATGTTGAAATACTGATATTATAATAAGACAAGTGCATATCTTGAGAATAAGATTGGTTCCTGTAATTTCTGGTTAAGTCAAGTATATGTGCAGAGACTGGAGAATTGGATGTTTAAGCTCATAGCTATGTAGGAGCCCTAGAACTGAGTATGTTCTGCCCATGTCCTATCCCACCAGAAACTGGAAATTTATTTGTGCTACATTGGGCAATGTCTCATGCCTGAATGCACATGTAGCCAATAAAAGCAAGAGGAAAAAAAATGTTGTTAAGGCCTGTTTCCTCACAGATATAAACCAGCAGTGATTACATCTGAAGACACACTGAGGCTGAAGAAATTTGGGTTCAAATTGTATGGCAAAATTTAGTCATGCATTTGAGGTAGGAATTTTCATGAGGTTAAGAATGATCAGTTGAAGTTGTTGAAAAACTTCAGAATGAAGTATGGAAGTTAAGAAACAAAAATGGATACAAAAAAATAATTCTCTTCTTCCAATTTCTAGTCAAACTAGCTGGATGATTCTCAGAGTTTCTGGATATTTGTAGGGGAGAGGAGTGAAAAGAAGAATAATTCCTTGAGCCAAAGATAAGTCAAGGAAATCAGACTATATTTAGCTTAGAAATTAAGACCTTAAATTCCAAGAAACCTTGGTGGTGTGTACTAGGATTCAGAATATGAAGAACCACCATAAAAAACAACTTGATGTCAGATTAAGATCCAGGTACAAATCTGTATGCCTTTAGAATTAATAGAATGTTTCCCAATCCTCATGAATGTCGTAGTTCTAGGGAAGTAAATAGTGGTAACTTGAGAAACCTGCATGACTTTTTATTTGACTGCTTCTGGATAAGTAGGTTTTAAATTTTGTTTCATAACTGCATGCTTAGTTGTATTTTACTTTGAAAGAGGCTGTTGCAAACATGCTACACTTCTGGAGTGTTTTCAGAAGTGTGCAGTACTGGAACTGAGTGGGATTTTCTTTGCCTTTTTCATGCCTTACAGCTGATGGGCGGAACTTGAGTCCCCATGGTGCACAAACAGATGGGAAAATGTTGGTCTTTCGTTTTCAGTCATCAGTGCTAATTCTTTTATCTCCTGCATGCATAGTCAAACAGACCATGCCTGTCAAGCAATCTTTAATATGTGCCATGACAGCCTTTTTTTTTTTTTTTAACTCTATTGAAAATCTTTTCTGTGAACTGACATTGCCTACATTCTATTAGTTTAAGGAGGAAAATGCTTTATTCATGAACTAAATGATTTCCAAAATAGTTGTGAAGCTTTGATGATTTTAAAGTACAATTTTTTACTATTTTGTGAAGTAATTCAACAACCAAGAAGTACGTTTTCAAATACACTTGGGGATTTTTGTAGGCATTGGTGATGCTATGTACCTACAACTATACGATGTTTTTATGAACAGACACTGTATTGGCACATACTTTTATCCTTTCTTACCCAGCATGTCACCGAGATGATACACACCTGGGATTTTTGGAGCACTGTGATGATCTTTATGCACACTGGCATGCACCCATTAATCTTAATTTCTAGCCTGTAACAAGATAGTAAGTCTGTTTTGGTGAGCAGTTAAGTTCAGATTTTGCTGCCCATATTTGCAACATGGAAACCAGAAGTGCTGTGAATTAAGGAACTTTTATCCACAGAGGAGTTGAAATACTTGACTTACACAAGGATGGGTGAATATCAAACTGCATTTATATGATCATTTCTTGATGACTGGTTTAGCATGTACCTATGATGGAAATAAGTGAGTAGTAGTGGCATAACATAAACTTGTATTAATAGAAATGCATCTATTTTAGCAATTATGTGAAGGTATTGGCATAAAATTTTCAGCACTGCATTATCTCCTGATTTCTTGAAAGTGGTTTTTTTTGGAAATACCCTGTTTTATCCTGTTCTGTTTATTTTATATGCTTGGAGGGCACTTATAAGGCTTTGAATTTAGCTTTGATTCTGTAGGCTGTGTTGTCACAGACATAAGGGATTGAGCTTTGTGTTTGTGTTTTTATGATGTGGGTGGGATCAGGCATGCTGAAAATTAATTCAGAACTTTGTTATATCGCAAGTTAAGCTCATCCAGATGGCAGACAGTTCCTACTCCATGTGAAAGAATAGTTTTGGTAATGTGACAGGCATGGGTTTATAGACAGTAGCAACTCTGACTGAGTTGAAAGCCCTGAAATAGAACAACTATTGCAGACAGATAATCATCAGTATCTTTCCTGTTTGAGAGGTGGAAACTCCCGCTGCAGGTAACCATTGATTCAAGGTTATGGAAGGAATCCTGGAAATGGTGTGCTGGGCCAGCCCAGTTTGCAGAACTATGCTCTCTGCAAGTCCATGTAAAAGGAAGTAAGAGGCTTTTCTGTTTGTATTAAGGGAGAATTTCTTTTCATGAGTATGCCTCAACATGATGCCCTACTATGAAGGGAATCAGCTGAGCAGGAGGATTTGTTCCCTGCATTTTCTCTATAGCTGTACAAGCTCATGTAAGGCATGCATGAAACATGCATGTTGTTAGTGTACCTAAGAGTTGTTACTTTGATTTGTGATCCACAGATTTTAGTTCTGAATTTATAAGTATGTGTATGGAGCTTGGGTCCTTGTTCAGATTATTTTGCTATGAAACACTCTGGAAAGAAAAGAAGAAAATATTTTCAGTTTGGAAACTCCCACTTAATGAGGCCCCTGTTTACATTTCTTCAATAGTTTTAGTAGTTCAGGTTTCAATACATAAGAATTTATTGATGAAGACCTTTTATTTTGGAAAAGTTATGGCTAGGTCTGGCAACCATTATGGTTGAGGGATGGTGGTGTTTTGATGTGGAACTTAACTAACTGCAAGTAACTTAACCGCCCGAGGGAATACGTAGTTTATGTTCTGTAAAACATAACACTTTGAAGCTCAAGTCATCAGTCTGGAGTTACTGAAATTCCCGTTAAAGAAAATATCAGGTGTGTACCCCTGAGACTGCAGTGATGGAAATTGCCCTATAAAGGATGAAGAATAGGATTTCTTCAAGGATTTTCTTCAAGGTGTATGAAAGGAAGGAGGCTGCTAGAGTTAGCTGTGCAGCAGATATCTCTATTCGGAGAATGATTTTCTAGCAAACACACTCTTGTTTTCCACAAGGGGAGCATGTTGTCTTTTTTTCCCTTTTCTTTTGGCAAGCTACACTAAGGGTCAATAAAGCCAAAACTGAAGCTAGAGCAGCTTTGAGGTGACTGTTTGCCATGGGCTGTACTGAACTTACATATCTTTGTAGATATCTTACAAATATCTGTGATCCCTTTTCATTTCTTTGTCAAGCCCAGGGGGTGGAGGAGTAAAAGTAAGTATTTAGAAATAGGTATCCTGCATGGTGGACTTCTGGTCCTGAATCAGCCTTTTTCATGGGTTTCTTTAGATATTTTGTTCTGGAACAGGAATCTTTTCTTTACTCTGGAGTGTGTAGATATTGGTTATCTATCTCCCAAATATCTTTAGGTGTCATGGGGAAGGGTCTTCCTTAAGGATTTATGTGGAAAAAAAATTAAAATGAAAGTATTAAGACTGCAGTCAATGTTCTGAGAGAAAATATTTAGATTTTGTAAAATAGTTTCTAGATTGTTTTGTGCTCATAAAGAGAACAGAAAAGAAATTATTCATATTGTGTCAGTCAATTTTCTTCTTACTAAGCAGACAAAACTCAGTTATGATGGCAGCAGGTAGGAGAACCTTCAGTGGAGGATCTATAGTTGTAATCACTAAAAACTCTTTTTTCCCCAGCTCTTCTCATAGCTGTATTGTGATTTCTGTAAAATAATTTTCTGCCTACAGAAAATCTGTTGAAATGACTTGGAAGGAAGACATGCTTTTGAACTGAGAGCAGCTGCTCAATCTCACTTAATCTTTTATTTCGTTGTCTGCGGTTTACTAATGTGGTGAAGTCTTTAGCTCTTTGCCTTGAGAACTGTGCCTCATCTGTTCAGCATTGTGAATTTGTGTAAAGTGGTATCCAGTGCTAATGACCTAAACCACAACACTGTGTAGAGCAACTTTATTCCTCTTGCTTTGTTAATGACTGAGATTTGAACAAGTCTAGTAGGAGTCACAAAGAGGAGCCAGCTAGATTTGTGGGACTTGGTATTTTGAATGAAAATTTATGCAAGCTGTTGAGGTTGGAGAGCAAGCTTGCGTGGCACCATGGACCCATGAGCATGTGGGATTTGCTATATGTTTCCTTATTCTCAAACAAATAGAGCTCTATATCCTGATTACTTTTGCTTTCTTTTTAACTGTTCATGTACTAAGGATTTTGCCAAGGGTGTATGAATAACATATATATGGCATATATGAGAGCATGCAGGGGTGTGTGTCTGTGTAAACCTTGGATATCCTTCAACGAGCAAAACCTTTTCATGGAATTAATGTGAAAAAGTAAGTCAATAAAGGGGCAAAACTAAACTACACATGTCACAGGAAGTGAAATGCCTCAAATGTTTTATGAAGAATTACAATTCATCTTGGTCTGTGTCCATGGTTAATGATATTTTATAAAATTGTGTGGTGTGTAAATCATGTGATTATATTTAAAAAAAATACAAAAAAGTGAATTGTTGAAGCTGTTAATGAAAAAATGCTAGCCTATCCCTGCAGGATTGATGAACATAGATGAGAGAATACTATGTAAATGTTTGCATATACATATGTGTATACTGTTATATACATATGGAATATGTCCCATTGAATAAAAATAGATTACTAATATAAGAATATAAGTAGGTATAAAAAAGTCAGGTTGTGTGATGGGGTTAACAGATGACTGCACAATTTGCAGACAGCTAGCATATTGTAGAACAATTGAAGCATTGTAAGAACTGTGCAGAAGCCTCTTGACAGGAGAAAATTTTGGTTTTGGTTGGATTTTTTTTCCACAGCAACAGATATATATTTTTTTCTGCTTCTGTCCTTTTTTATTTTCTCCCTTTTTTAATATCCATGCATTCACATATTCCTCAGGGTCTACTGTATTTCTGATTGCATTAATAAAACCTCATGAAGCCAATGGTGGTAATCCTAGGTGACAGAGGCAATTCCTGGGTCATCATTTCTGTATTAAAAATATTTTATAATGCTCCTGGGACTTTCTACTATATGAATAAAGGATTCTTTATTTATCATTCTGCTATGAATAACTAAAGTACTTAGTTATTTCAAATATTTAAATAACCTGCATGGCCCACAGATTTGAAAGAATAATATAAGGTGTGCAACAGAAGAAAGAATTTCAAGAATTTCGGTGAATCATAGTCAGACTTTCAGGAATCTGCCCGATTTCCACCTAAAGTGGAATGATGCTGATTCTGGTTCAGAAAGCAGATGGACCAGGAAGCCTTTCGGAACACAATGTTGTCTGGATGCAAAATCTGTGGCATCCTAGCTGGGAAGGCAAGCAAGAGGTAGTACCTAGGCAGAGAAATGCCCAAATCTCTCCCAAGTCCTTGGAGAACCTCAGTAAGTTAGGAGTCCTCAAACAATGCTTAAATCAGATTAGAGTGCTGTCCATATTGTTGTGGTTGCATTGGTTTTCTGTACATACAACCCCGTGGTTAGAGCTCTGTCCCTGAATATTGGAATTGGCTGGAGAAGGTCTAAGCCCACAGCTTTTCAAATGGTTTTCACCTATCTTGATAAAGTTAGACTGCTGATACAAAAAATGTTGTGGATTTCAGAGAGACAGAAAGAAACTTTAAATCTTTAAATAAGGACACTTTCTTCAGAATGGAGATCCCTGAGTCCCTGGGGTTTTTTTGGGTTTTTTTGGTTTTTTTTTTTTTTTTTTTTTTGAGTAATTGTAGGTAGGTATAT
>VWYP01012009.1:206160-256666 GCA_013400435.1 Pycnonotus jocosus
GTAATTGTAGGTAGGTATATTTTTCTTTTATATTTATATAGTATATATATTATATATTTTTATATTTATATATGTTTTGGGGAGGGGAATCATTGTTGGAAATAAGGAGTAGGATGGAATATTGGCCAGATAATAAATAGTACAGAAGGAAGTTTTAAGACTTTCTAAAAAAATGAATACTTAATGAAAAAAATTGCCCCTGTGCATGATGAATTGGTTTTTAGAATCAGTTAATTATTAAAAAAAAAAATATTTAGAGATTGATTGTTTATTGACTGCCTCTGAGGTAATAGTATCACTACTTAGGCTTCCTAACTGTAGAATGTGGATGAAACTCAACTGTTAGCTTTCCAGTGGGAATTTGGACATTTATCCACTGGATGCAGCTACAGCAGCATAGTCTGATGAGTTTGTGACTGCATTTATACTTGGGTGCCTGTCCCAAGGGACAAGGGATAGCTTCTATAGGGACAGCGCACTGTGGACTGTTCACATGTGATGATGTCATGTCTTGTATATTCTTGCAAATCAAAATTTCCAGTAGTGTTTAGACTTCAGAAGCTATTTGGTTCTTTCCCCATGTTCTAGAACATTATATGGGGAGGAAGAGTTCAGCTCCTAAGGCATCCTCTTAAGCAAAAGCAGTATTTTTCTCTGTACTATCCTAATTTAGGTTCAAGTTTAGCTATACAAAGATGTGATCATGGGATAAGTTGCAGTGTGGATGTACATTGTATCAGGTACTCTACATTGAATCTGAAGTTGTTCATCACTCTTCCACTGAGTGGGAAATCGTCTTAAACTGTATCATGTTGTCAAAAAATTTGGGCATGCACATAGATTGGTACTGTGGAACTCTGCATATGTAACCTACCTCAGCTGTATTGCTCTTGAGCTCTTTAGCTAGCCTTTAGAGTCACCACTTTATGTGGACATTAGCTATTCTACTCTGGTTTTCTGAAATGAAAACATTGAAAACATCAGAGATTCTACAGGTAGGTAAATGGACAGAAATTAAAACAGAATTTAAAAATACAAAGTAATGTGATCCTGATAAAATTGAAATATTTTGAATCATCATTGCTGGAGCTAGAAAGGAAACATTTTTCCTTTCTCTGTTCAAAGGTACTTTCCCTTTGGCAGCAGGCTTGGATTTGTGATTGTGGGGCAATGCTATGGAAATCTGGTAATGTCTAGTCAGTTATTATTGATCACCAGAGTTCAATCTCTTTTGCTGTATCTACATATGGATGTCATTCTTCATAGCACAGATGCACTTCAGTTGCATTTTTCATTTGGTGTGTTTAACTAGGTGTCTTTAGGAACACTTTAAAATAAAATATTTAAAGATGTTCCTTCTGTAGTCTTTCTAAAATAGAAACAATTTATCATTGCAGACAAATACTTATCTAAAAATATTTTTAGTATATATGGGATATATTACATAAAATTTTGCAAAATATTTATCATTTTTATTGAGAGATGACTTGAGAATGAGGATGTGTTGAGAATAAGTAAGCCAGTAACTTTTCACATACATTGAGCACTGCATGCAGAATTCAAGTGGGTTACTTACCAGAACATTTCCTGGAGATTACCTATATGCAAGGAAGAATAGATACCTGCAAGACTTTGTGGGGTTTTGTTATATGCAACGTAACGAGATATGAAATTGTTTTGCTTCCATAATTCTACCCTCACCAGCAAACTCTCATGGGTCAGTGAGTAGAAAGCAAATCAAAAATCATACTTCCTAGTAATGGAATAAGTGCAATAAGTAGTTGTTAAACCATCCCCTAAAGATACTATGATCTTCAAACTCACCCTTTATTTGATTGTTACAGTCTTTTTGATTTTGTCTGGCAGGACCGACAGTAGAAATTTATTTTCATAGCACTATAATGAATGTAAGATTTTACACTTGTAAGTCTCCTTCCACTTGTTTTTCACTAAGCATGAGAGTCAAGTCAGCTCATCTAATTTCATTTAAAAATGCAGAAGCTATAATATGCATCTAATCTAAATTTGCTCTCTAGGCACAGTAAGTGCAATAAGATAAAACTAGAAGAAAGTAATGCATTTTGTAGGAGGACAGATTATTTTGCTGCATAGGATATGGTCTAATAGGATGTAAGAGATGTTTGAGACAGCTGAGGTGAGTTATTTTTGATACCTGTCTGTCTCCTGGTCACTGTGTTGGAAACTCAGATCACCTCAGTCTGACAGTTCAGCTTCAAGTTTGATAACATAAAGCCTACATGAACTTGCTATTTTTTTGTGTCGTATTTTACTCTGAGCCAGGACCTGAGCCTATTGCAATTTCTTCTTTGATAAAATACTTACAGAGAAAGGTCCTGAAAAAAGCAGTCATGTATTCTATTAATAATTTCATATTACATTTGACCTCTGCTGCTGTGGTTTTAAGAAAGGCAGTCCTTGGAACTTTGCATTTTTATTAGCTAAACTCTTTATCATACAAGCTGTTAAGAAAAGTAATTAAATTTACCTGAGGTCACACTTATTTCATAATTCCTTGCCATTAAAAGCCATAGAGTGAACGTTTGAAATTATAATGTTACAACCTCTTAAAGAAGATACATGACAATTCACTAGTAATGGAACTTCTAATGATGCAATGCACTAGTAATGTAAGCTTCTTTGTCCACCAGACATTTATGGTATTTTCAAGGATGAGAGCTTTCTTACTAAAAAAAATATATATTTCCCTATAAATTCTTATATTAACAATATTTAACATATAAAATACAAGTCTTCTTATCATGCTGGTGGTTTCTTTTCAAGCTTCTCATGAATCTGTTCTTTTCACCACTCCTCACCCCCAAGGGCTCTTCTTTGTTGTCACTCATTTATACTGAATTTTGAAAGAAACTTAGAGAAATTTCAGCCTGGCTTCTTTAGAGACTACAGCTGAAATCATCAAGCTCTCTTTCATTGTCTCCATTTGGTGACAAATGGCAATTTTATTTAGCAATGGATGGTTCTCTTTGAGGTTCCATTGATGGATGAGGCCAGAGGAGGTCAGGCCAGCTGACAAGGTTACCCAGAGCAGCTGTCTGCCCATCCCTACTTCAGGGCTGTCTGTGCTGCTTGTCAGTCAGCTTTTGAACCACTGCTGGTTACTGGTGCAGTGTTTCAAGGCAGACTGTGGTCACTGACAGCTGACTTTAAAGTGTGCTGCAAATGGTGGTGGTTCCAAAACTCACCCATGGGCAACTCAGACATCTGTGTAGCAAAGCCAGACTGGACAGCTAGTGTGGCAACAGTGCCACCTGTCTCAAAGAAAGATTTTTTGACATTCATGAGTCCTTCATTTTGTCTTTGCTTTTTTTGTGTGTTTGCTTTTGTTTCAGGTTATAATCAGCCTGCTGTCTAAGAACTCCAGCTTTGAAAAGTTTTTGAATGGGATCATGTAACAACTTCTGTTGTGTTTTGAGATTTCAGTACAAAAACCTAAAGTGCTTTTAATTCTTGTCTATAGGCTGGAGCAAATGTGCTTCTGCAAGATGTTAATGGAAATATTGCACTTGATTATGCTGTAGAAGGGACTGAGTCTAGCAGCATCCTTCTGATGTACTTGGAAGAAAATGGTAAGTCAGCTCTTCAGCTTCTGGAATGCTTTTATTGAACATGTCATAAAAATGATAAGGATGTGTATTGATCTGATGTACGTCACACCAAAGCCAATTGAACTGTATTACTTTGGAGATGAAGGGGAGGAAGATGGTTTGGAACCACAAAAGTTTTCAGTGTGTTTAAAATGGAGCAACTAACAAAGGTTAGTGACAGTTGTCATTGTCAAAACTGCTTTTGACCTTTTGTATGGAGATGTTAGAATGTAAACTCAAAGTAGAGAAACTGCAGCAATACAGAAGCTTTTGAAACAACTCATTTAACTATTTAAGGACTAGGTTTTGCATTTTATTTCATTTCCCATCTATGGTCTCAGAGAACTTTTTAAAGCGACAGACTGCTAATTAAGTAAATCTTTGCAAATAATTTGAATGAAAATGCATATGATACTCCATCCCTCATTCAGAAATGTTATTATTGGTTTAGGGTTATTTTTCAATTGTAAAAATACTGTGTCTAGATTTCTATTATGAATTGTGCTTAATGTGTTATAGATGACAGGACTTGTATTGAAAAACTGAGTGTGTTACTCATCAGTTCCAAACTTAGATAAGAGTTCTCAAAGTGAGATTTCTAGCATTGTTTTTGATTATGAGAGGTTGTCTTAACATTGTATGTGGCTCATCTTAGCACTGAGGAAAAGGCATTAAGCAAATATAATGATAAATAATGTAAAAATGTGTATTTTCAACATTGCCTCCATATAAGGAATCTTTTTTAACATAAGTTTAATTACATTCTGTTAATGAACACCTAAGAAAAATGTCAAGGAAATCACAGTGTCAGGTCCTATACTTCACATATCCAGTGTATTGCATGTTTTATAATTTTGTTTCCTCAGTGCGTGGCAGTGTTTTCACAGCTCTGGTTTTGGATTTTTCTAATGGTGAAGCAGGTATTAGCTTCTAAAAACTGGATTGCCTTGAAAAACACAGATAGTTGTTGTCTAAATGTTCCAAATACTTTGATATTTAACAGGTAACATGCAAAATTTCTGTAGCATACAAGATAAAGTCTGCTTACAGTGGTATCTCTTTTACAGTAGATAGGAGAGACACTATACCTAATTAAACAGTGATTCTGTAGATGTTGGAAGTTACCAAATTAAAAAGCTTAAACATTTTGAAGGTGACATCTACCACTACTAACTTCAGATAAGTAAGCTTAAATTCTCTCTATTGACCTTTGGGTCAATAGAGAGAAAGAGGAAATGCATGCATTGTTTCATCTCTTCCTAAGCTGGCTAGGTGAGAAGAGCTGACTTCCAGGACTCTTTCTTTCTGCTGACTAATAAGAACTTAAGTTGACGAGTTTTAGTGTTATATTTTTAGGATAAATCAATCCTATCCCTTACCTGCAATGAAAATCTGGCCATTGGTTGATCAGTGTCAAAATGCCCATCAGCTTTGCTTGGTCTGCTAGTATTATTCTTGTAACAATAAACAGCTCAAAGTATCCTTGTTTTGTATTTGACCTTTGAAATTTAGTTGGTACCTATGAAATATTTGTATAGCCTACCAAGATTACTAGTAACTGAGGAGAAGATTCTTGAAGGAAATTGAGCTGTCTGAGTAAGTATGCATTACTTTGAATGGCCCATACTCAATGTTTCTTTGGGGATTGTTTTGGTGAAGTTCTCCTCATGGCAGCAATCCCCATGCACACTTACGTATGAATACCTCAACACAGAGCAAGGTCAGGACCAAGCCTCTTTATACAAGATGAGACAAGATTAGCTGATCCTGTAGTAAATACCACCTTCTGCCTGTAGTGTTGAGAAACACCCACCCATAGTCTCAGCCATTAAATACAATGTATATGGAATATTTCCCTATTCTCTGAACTTCCCTGCATTCCTAAAATGTTTTCATTTCTTTTTTGTGTTTCAATTCTCTGTTTGGTTGTGCATCCTGGTTTAAAATGTTAAGAACAGATTTGTGTGTAGAATAGGCTATACTCTAATCATTGCCTCTAATTGCAGAGATCATGGAGAAAAGTTAAATTAGGGGCCTTATAGCTTAGCTAATGAGAAAAGCAGAAGCTATCTATTTACTTTGATGGAACAAAGTAAGATTGGAACAAGTAGCTTTGAAGCCGCAGAAAACTTTGTTAATTGGAAACATTAAAGTTCTTGGAAGTCTAGCATGTATATAATTTCTTACAGATTTTATTACTGTGGTAGTTCACTCTATCTGTCTAATTTCACTACAGATCTTATTGACTGAACTGCTCTTCATTGTTTGAAATAATTTACGCTGAGGAAGTCCTGGAGCCATAAGTGATAACAATAGCCTTGGATGCCTTTAATGATTTATATATTTTAAAACAGTTACTGCAGTTAGTTCTTTGACTTATGCTTGTAAATGATCTGTTAGGGTACAGGAGTACCACAAGTACAAAAAATTGTAATCATCTAGCAACTGTCAGAAAGCTTCCATATATACTTTACTATTTTGGAATATAACATATGAGGATGTTATGTGGAGATTTTATTACTGAAGTCTAATGAAATTTTTTACTATTTCATTTAAATATTCTCTTTTCCTGTACAGAAATTAGCTTTCTCTGCTGTTATATTACATTATACAGATAATGTTAGATTGTATACTGAATGTAATTATTGACTGAAGAAAGAAATTAGCAGACTTCAGTTACTTAAGAGAACACAATTCAAGGTATATATCCTCTGTATAGTAAGAGCATTGTTTCTGTTGGGAAAGAATTCTGGCATATTGTAAGCTTCATTTAAGATATCTCTAATTGAGGATGGAAGGGAAAGTACAGCATCCTGTTTTATGTTTAGGAAGTGTTTGAAACAGCTTAACTGTATCATATTAGGTTGTGTCGTGGGGGCATTCAGAAGCCTAGTGGGCTCATGAGCTCAAAGACTTTATTTGGATTGATTTATCTAAGTCTAACATCTGGTAGCCACTCTCTAGCAAATTCTTCTTAGAGCAAAAGAGATGCTTTGAAGGTAGGCATCTGTAATGAGGCACGTGAATCAGGATCTGAACTCCCTGCTTCTTTTCATGTGCTATGGAAGGAGCCCAGAATGGCCAGCTGAGACAGAATTCTGCTGTGTAGGATGACTTTTAGGATATTTAAATTTACAGATCTGTATGTAGGTGCCTATTCAGTAGTCTATACTCCTATCACCAACAATGCAAATCTAGGAAATGCTGACTGTAGAGACCAGAGGGGTGATTAATTTGTTGAGCCACAAGGAAAACACCAGTAAAAGCTGTTAAAATTGTTCTGTGCCAAGATGTTGCTGGGTTTCCATGTTACTGGTGTTCCAGTTTTGCTATGAAAAGAAAGTCATGACATGTAAGAACTTCAACATCTGCCAAGGCAAGGCCAACTGGGAGCAGGCCAGGTGGGACTGGAGATTCTACTTCTCTCTAGGCTCTTACCCCAGAGCTAGCCCATTTTTACGTCATTTCTTTTCATTTTGTTTTCATTCGAAATTTTCTTTGTTGCCTGCCTTACACTTTCAGCTTCATATCCATTCACTGTTTACTTTCAGGAAGTGTCTCCCTTCAGAGGTGAAATGAAAATAATAATGTATCCTGGTTTAGGGAAAATTTGGGAAGAAACTTCCAAAGGGGTCTCTCTAGAAAGCAGATTCAACCAGCCCCTCCCCCAACTGGTTTGGGAAAAGATTTCCTTGGAGAAAAGTGGAAAAAACTGCTTATTTAACAAGCAAAGTATTCACAAGTGTAAAGATGAATAATATTAAAGAGTAAAACCTCTCACTGTTCTGAAGAGATGGCAAATTCAGACAGTCCCTGTCGTGGGGTGTGACTCGGCTCGCTCAGTCTCTCACCAGTCCCTCCTGCACTGGAAAATGCCACGTCCTGGGTACCAGGGTGAGCTCCCAGTGTTTTTCTGGGTTTTCAGTCCAGAGCAGGGTTGATCAGGTCCAAGAAACAGAAAAGCCGCAGTCCAGGGAACTTCTCTGCCCTAGCTAGCCAAAAACTAACTAAATAGCAAAGGAGAGCTCTGTCCTACTGTCCGTGCTGCAGACAACACAGTCCATGAGAAGGAATGTGGGGGAGTGAGTGCAGCTTCTGCAAACAAACTGTGCACTTCTTCTCTCCCTTTTCACTCTCAGAACCAGTGTTACAGGTGCAGAACTTAATATCCAGCATAAACAGAACATCATAACCATACAAGCATCATAACGTCACCCTAGGACATAATGTAAAAAGGTGATACTTCTTTTCCTATTTGCCCTGCTTTATTCTAAACCTGATTGATTATTGAAATCATCAAGAAAGTCCACCCAGCACCTTCTATAACTTTTGTTTTGATTAATAACAGCTTTATATTTTAAGGCAAATCTTTTGAGTCATTAATGGCATTTTAAAACAATCAAACTTTAAATGACTGCCAGTGTATTCTCTGTTTCTGGAGGCAGAATGTTCTATTGTAGATCTGTGTCAGTGAAACTCTGATCATGGCATATGACCCTTGTTTCCTCCATTTCCATTAGGCTGTTTTGAATATTTAATATTTATTTTAATTATTTAATTATTATTTAATCACTTAATTATTTAATTAAATATTTAATACTTTGAGGAATGCAACATTTTTATTTCCTTACTTGATATTTAGTTGTATAGTGGATTGCGTGACTCAGCTCTAAACTAAAAATGACTGACAGACAGTTCTTGGTTCTGTATTTTCCAAGTCACAGGAGGTGACACGTTCACTATAATTCATTTCCAGAAAAAGTTGTTCTCTTTTGTCCTCCAAGATATCAGGTTTCAGTTTTCAGTAGGATAACTGTGCATTCCAAGAACATCAGCCTTGTTATTGAATCTGAGAAAGAATATTTGGATATTTACTTCTTTTTTTTTTTTTTTTTAAGAACTGACTACATATCACACACACCTCAAAGCAAATTTAATAGCTTTCTTGTCTATTGTGTAGTGAGAGTTTCATGCAGTAACATATCATTACTTAAGTGAAAGAAAACTATCTGTTGTGATTTTATTTTTTGACGAATGACTATATTTAACTAACATATCTACCCAAAGGTACAGATGGTATTCCTTTTTCTATTGTAACACAGGTACAGGAGGAAAAATGGGCATTGCTTTTCTGCAAAGTATTTTTACACAGTATCATTCACTTTCTGTGGGCTCAAATTAATTTGAAATAGCTGGTTAAAGGTTATTGACCTTTGATGGTAATAGAGATTTCATACACTTAAGCAAAATCTATTACACTATTCCAAGCTGGGGGGATAATGGGTCTGTTTTAATGGGTCTGTTTTGTTCCCTGAATATTAAAGGGATCATATTCAGGTGTCTCAGAAAACTGCATATAAAGCCAAAATCATGCAAGCCCTATACATTTAGGTGGGTTTGTATGGCTTAAATCAGTTAAAATATTGTGTAGATTTTGCAAACATAGACCATTGTTTGTTAAAGTTTTACTAGCAAGGGAATTAAGCCTTAATCTTCAGCTGAAAAACAGAAGAAATAAAATTAATTTTCTGCCTTGCAGCAGTATGTAGGGAAAAAAGAAAGCTACATGTTAGTACAGAATCCTGCACTGAAGACAGCTTTTAACATTAGCCAGAAATAGCCAACTTGTCAGTTACTACAATAAGGAGAATTTCCCTGAAGCCAACAGTTAACAACATATGGGACATATGACGTGTGCAGAAAAATCTAATTTAGAAGATTAGTGGGCAGGGATTTACTGCAAACCTGTCACTTTACAGTAATCTAGAATATGATAGAAAGATACACAAGAAATTGTTTTTATTTAAACTGTGAGTTATTTTGAAGTTATCCATAAAATTTGGTGTCGTTGCACTAAAAACTCCCACAAAGCTGCTCACCCATTCCCTTCCTGACAAGGACAGAAAGATTGTCACAGACTAAACAGATTCAGTTTGGTGGAAATGGTCAGGTGGAATAGGCTCAGGTAATGAGAAACAGGGAGACAAACATTAGACAAACACTTCTCCTCCCCTCTTCCCAGGCTTCATTTCTGCACTCCAAATTCTTCTACTGTCACAAGCAGCACATGGAGCTGGGGGAGTTGGTACCCAGCAGTCTCTCTCTGCCCCTTTTCTTCTTCACACTTTTCCTCTGCTCCAGTGTGGGTTTTTCTCAGGTATGGAGCTCCTTCAAGAGTGTCTGTCTGCTTGGCCACGGTCACACTTGGCTGGCAGGCTCAGATGAGTCCTGCTAGAGCTGACAGGACAGCCCTGCCTCTCCCCACACAACCCATCCCTACAGCCCCTCAACTGCCAACAGCTGACAGGACATCTCCTTGTGTGTTTCTCAATACTCCGGCACTTTCTGTGTGAATGAGATCAAAATGAAGATCCCAGTTGTGTGTATTTTTCATTGGGATTGATTGTTATTAGTTAAAAGGAATGAATGTGTACACCAAAATGTTTTAGCATTGAGGTTGTGGTACAGAAATCCTTAAACAGATCTAGTAATCCAACAAGAAAGGAAAAACCCTTAGAGTTTCTTCAGTCAAGAAAATAAAGGGATGTAAATCAATATTATTTCAGAAAAATAGTGGTCTAGACTTTAATATTTCAAACTATTTCACAGACATTAAGGAATTATTGTTAATATACTGCAGTAAGAACTGACTAAAATGCCAACATATACAGATTGTTAGCACTAAAGATCAGCAAGCTGCTGCTAAAACTAAATTCCCTAATACATTTTCTGTTTTCAAACCAAATGCACCATGATCTTGATTTATGCTTACAACTTTTCTCTCAACAATATTGATGCAGTAGGTTGACAGAAAAACAGGCAATCAAATGAAACAGCCTCAGGCTGGCTCAAAGGTTTTTCACTTTGATTCTTGTTGATTGGGAACTACCTACCCATAAGATTATCACACACAAAAAATCTATTTTCTGCAGAGAGCCTGATTAATTGATGGTAGGTGTTGGTGTTGCCGGTGAGAACAGAGGAACAAATGAAATGTTTCAGTAGACCCTTTCAAAAAATGAAGCACATGGAAAATGAGACATTGGAAAACACGATAGTTGAGAATGCTCATTTTCCTTTGGCCTTTGTCTTTCCTAATATAAGTGTGAATGAACTACCTTATTTTTAATTTTTTCTAGTTCTTGGGGAACTTTGAAGTCTTAGATTCCTCTTAATATTTTTGTGCTTCCAGCATGTTACCCATATGCTTCTATCAAAGGGAAAACCTTTTAATTCACTGTGCAGACTTTTGACACTGAAATTAACATTTAAAATTATAGCCAGTAGTTTATGATCTAGTTTTCTAACACATGCTAGAGGGAAAACAGTCATCTTCTTGACTAATAGGCTTTGCTAAGATTTGAAAAAAAAGATTGTGAAGAACATCAGAAACTGCCCTTTCAGTATCTTTTTAAACAACTTACTGAGAAATAATCTAATTCATTACCATCAGAAGTATATTGTCACTTTTTAAATAGAATTCTTAAAAGTATAACCTTAATCAAGTTGGAAGAAATAGTCAGTGTCTGCAGTGAATCCACAGGCCCTGTGACCTCTCCTCCCTTCCTGCTCCCAGGGGCTTGGCTGCCAGAGCTCAAGGCCAGCTGTGGTGGCCTTGTGACCTGGGAGCTGTCGGATGGAAAAAGAGCTGAGCTGTGAGGCAAAGGTGGGAGCAGCATTATCATGGTCTTTCACCTATCCTTTGTTTCTGGAGCCACATTGAGTATCAAGTCCTTGCTTGTGGTAGTTGTGTGCCCACCCATGATCCATGTTGACCCCAACCCTGGACCACGGACTTGTCTCCTTGCCTCATCTGATTTGCCTGGATTTGTCACTAGAGGCTTTTCTGCCAGTCACAGAACTGCTGTTGGCCCTGATTCTCCTCACCAGACATGCATGATTTTTCTTTTTTTGGTACTGTGGGACTGTGCCCTGGTCAACAAGGATGGTGACCTGCCTGGCCTGTGTTCACCCTCAGCTCCTGCCTCCCTTGGCTGTGTTAAGCAGTGTGCTTTTACTGCTCTCTCACAGAAAAAAAAAAAAAAAATTAACTACAACATATTAAAACCTTGCAATAAAATCTGTAATGTAGAAATACTGTCTATGATGATCTCATTTCAGACACGATATTTACCACAAGTAGCTGGAAACAATGATATATTTATTTTGCTTCTGTGTTCTACTATTAATATAACAAATAAAATAATAAACACACAATACATATCCACAAAAGAATGCATTAATATTAAGCCTTGAAATTGTGCCAGCCTTTTGAAATAAATTACAAAAAATATTTTTGTTTGCATACAAGTTAAGAGACAGTTTGCTTAACTAATTTTAGCTGAAAGGATTATCAATGTCCTTATTGAAGAAGAGAGAGGAATAAAAGCATGTTCACTCGAGTGGGAGAATTGTCACTCTGATGTCTATGTGAGGAGGAGGTGGGAACTTCACTTCTGATAGCATATTCAGACTAGAAGGAAATAAACCTTATCAGCCCAGAAAGCCAACTGTGCCTTGGACTGCATCCAAAGCAGCGTGGGCACCAGGTCAAGGGAGGTGGTTCTGCTCCTCTACGCCTCTCTGGTGAGACCCCACCTGCAGAGCTGCATCCAGCTCTGGGGTCCCAGCACAGCAAGGACATGGAGCTGTTGAAATGAGTTCAGAGGAGGCCACCAAGACAAGGAAAGGCTGAGAGAATTGTGCTTGTTCTGCCTGGAAAAGAGAAGGATTTGCCATGACCTAGTTGCAGCCTTCCAGTATCTGAGGGGAGCCTGTAGGAAAGATAAAAAGAGACTGCTTACATGGGGATGTAGTGGCAGGAAAGGGACAATAGTTTTAAACTAAAAGAGAGTAGGTTTAGATTAGATATTAGGAAGAAATTCCTTACTGTGAGGATGGTGAGGCACAGGAACAGGTTGCCCAGAGAAGCTGTGGATGTCCCATCCATGGGAGTGCTCAAGGCCAGGTTGGATGGGGCTCTGAGCAATGTGGTCTAGTGAAGGATATCCCTGCCCAGAGCAAGGTGATTGAACTAGATGATCTTTAATGCTCCTTCCAGCCCAAGCCAGTATATGAAACTAAACATGCTTCACTAAATATATGTAATGATATCTTTAAGGGCAGACAGGCAAAGCCCTCCAGCAACAATCACTTGGTACTGCTGCAGTGAGTTTGAGCTATAGGCCTCAGTAGTTTTATTAGTATACATTCTTTTGCAGAATCTATTGGCTTCCTTTTTCACATAGTAAATGTTGCTGGTATGTATCTGTTTATATGGTGACCTTTGAAAGTCAGATTCACATAATGCCAAGTGATATGCACAAGGGCTATTGAACAATGTAATCTCACAAAAATAATGCTATTTACAAAGATATCTAATAAGCAGCCAGAAAAGTTTTTCTAAAACTTTCTAAAATGATAGCTACATCTGGATGTTTCGATGAATGCAAATTAGTATTTAAAGAATTATACCATGATTTTTTTTTTTTTTGAACATGCCTATCCTATTCTATGCTGCACAGAAGAAAAATGCAAATTCTAAACTGTAGTATTCCCTGAATTATAGAAGAGTAAGAGAGGCTCATCATACATGGGGTGAAAAGAGCCTTGCTGTATCTACAGCTCTGTGCAGGAAGGGCAGATACAGATAAGAGTCAGAGAAGTCTCAAGTATGAGAGCAGGGATTGGCTTCTCAAAGGCATTGCAAGTTTTTAATGTACATTTGTGTTTGTAAGACAAGATGCTGTTGACCTCTCCTTAAGAATGTTAAAACCATTGGAGAATGAAACCTCCATGCTACAGCAAGAGTGGCTTCTGGGGATGTGTGCAATGGGTGCTTGCCAGAATGCTTCAGTGTTTTGCTTTCTACTGGTCCCAGGAATGAATGTTCCCCTTGCACACTTCTTTGTTCTGGACATTTGTGAGGAAAATATGTTTAATAGCAACCCTCAGTTCTTTTCGCCTTGTAGTTCTTTATCACTGAGACTTTTGGAAAGTTATTTTTGCATTATTTATCTGAGGTTTTTCTATTGCTTTTGATTGTCACTTCTATAACCATATGCCAGAGAAGGTGAGACAGCCAAGGCACATGAAGTGGCCTTGTCAGGTTTTTTTCTTAAACAGTGAGAGGTAATTTATTTTGTAGCTTTTGGGTTATGCTCCTGCCTGACATCAGCGCTAATACTCATCACCAAATGTGCCCTGCAGGGTCACTGCTGTTTTAACTGTTCCTTCTCCATCTTACCTCCTGCAGGATTCCTGACCGTGTAGCTCTTCTGATTTTACAGGGTATTTGGAGTGGTTTTTCCATCGTGTGCCTTTATTTTTTTTTTTTTTTGACTTTCCAGTTTTTGAAATGTGAATCCGCTCCCATAGTAGATGCCAATGTGTTTTTCTTTCTCTTTTTATTCATGCTGGCTGTCGTCCCATTTCAGCTGAATATCTAAACCACATTTCCCTTTTGAGAAGCAACATGAAGGTCATGCTTTGATTCAGGCAGTGAGAGTTACTTACTGTATGAGTAGCATTTTTTTGTTCCATTTAAATTCCTGGAAAGTATCACTCCCTGGGGAGGGAGAGCGAACTCCCCAGAATTATGAACTTGATTAAGGGAAAACACTTATTGACAAGGTCTCCTTGTTTGAGCCTCACAGAATGATACATGTGCATGCTTGATAAATTTGCTTCTCAGCTCCCCACCACAGAAGTCTTTGCTTAAAGCCTAATAGCTCCTGAGTTCTTGGAATTCAAAACTACACTTCTAAGACCAAAACTTAGATTATTTTTGCATGTTTTCATTATTTTTTTGTAAAGGTAGAGAAAGGGAAATTCTATTGTTTATGCAGCATTTTCAAACCTACTCTGGATATTTAGAATGTGAAGTCTGTGATTCACTTCTGTTTGTTTAATGAAATATGTATAATTCATTTTCACAACCATTACTTTGGAGCCACTAAAGCTGTCTTGAATAGGTTTTGGATTCACACAGACTGTGACTTTTGTTCTCTGTGGCATGATTTATGTATTTTCTCTGAGCTGATGACTGCATTACATTTATGATAGAAAATAATACAACAATTAATGCAACCAAATGCTTTTCTTGATTTTCTCTTCAACATGAGCAGAGTTAATCTTTCAATGGCTAAGTTTTCGGTGGACCCAGATAAGTCACGCAAAGGTTCTGTAAAAGGCAATTTACAAGGAATAAGGATCAATGCTTCACTGTTAATATAACAATGTACTGATATGTTAATTCTCTGACTATGTTGGGTGTAAGTCAGTAGTAAATTGCTAGAAAAGGCTAAGTGGTCTCAGCTGGCCTCTGCCCTCAATCTGTAGATATTACTGTAATTTATGTTAAACATGATGAAGGAAACAAAGTCATAATAACTGTGTTTTGCTCTCAGTATTTATTTTTAATTTTCATTTTTTCTTCCTGGGAAAATCAGATATTCTATTTTTAATTTGTGAATAGTGAACTTAGCTTTTTTGGTTTTGAGTGTTTGAGGTATTCTCAGACAAAAGAGGTCGTAAATTAATTTCCACCCATTTCCTCTCTCCTTGAAACTGAAAACTTGTCCTAATTGTTTACCGGATATATCAAGAGGAGGAAAAACTTGCCATAAGTCCTGTCAGGAGTACTTAAGCATGTCTGCCTTCATCAAGTATAAAATGCTTCATCTATTTTTAAACTTAAGTCTTTCTTACCTGAGAACATTAGAAAAATCTTCATCTGGACCAGTGAAGTTTCATTTTCTCTACTCAGTCTTCAATGTTGAGTGTTTAACATGTCAAGTTAACACTGCAAATGATAATTAATTTTGGGTGTATATTGCCCTTAGGTATTTGGGAGAGTTCTCTCACTGGGACAAGAGTGTTACACTGTTAATTTACTGTGGCAAAAAATGAAATAGGTAGATACAGAAAGAAAAAAAAGATTTAATTGACATCATGCAGCATTGGTAGTCTGTAAATATCATCAGGTAGTTTCAAATCATTACTCTGAAAAGTTATGAAGGCATAAAAGCTTTAGTTCTGAAAAAATGTAATTTTATCTGTCTCATGTTTGTATTTGTGTTATATATTTGGTGTTCTTTAGTATCGTTTAGATGACAGGTCTAAAAATAAGAGAATAGGAAGAGTGCTCACACTGAACTTTTCACTTCAGAGCTGGAACTCTTAAAAGTGTTGCAGGCAACAGAAAATAAACCAATATGTACAGTGGCATATTGGAACAAAAAATTGGAACTCTTTAATGAACTACATATTGTGCACCCATTTATACAAGTTCCAAGGCTGATTAAAACTAAGAAACTCAAAATTTACCCTGAAACATGCTTCAATTGTTTTAGCAATGTAATGAACTTCAAGAACTGTTGAAGATAAAATATAAAGTTAAATACATATTAATTAAATTAATTTATAGTTTGTCATTTTTCAACTCAGTAACAAATGTGGAAAAGAAAAAAAACCAAAAACCTTTATTCATATGATTTTTTTGCTCTGTCGTGGCCAGAATAGAATTTTTATACTCAAATTACATTTTCTGTATGTGGTTTTAAATAATCCCATAGAACTAGAAGAAGAATGAAGCCCCGAATTTTGGTTATTTATTCCAATCAAACTCAGCCAGTTGTTAATTTAACCACTTCACTTTGTTGTTGTATCCTGGTTCTTATTTTAAACCTCTTCAGACTGGAGACCTTGCTTTCTTTTGGTTGTAAACTGCCTTACTTATCTTCTTTTTAATACTGTTCTTTNTCTTTTTTTTTAATACTGTTCTTTGACAATTGTTCTTACAGTAGCAATGCTGATGCAACCAATGCCATAACCTTCATTCCTTTCATCCCCTTCCATTTGCTCCTACTGCCACATCACCTTTCCTCTTGGTTTATGGAGCCTTGAAATGGTCTAGGCTTAGCTGGAGAACTAATCCCAGTTTAAAATAACCCAGGCACATAAAAAGTGTTGAGTTTTAATGTCATTTGCTTGACTTCACAATCTCTCAAGCAGTTAAGCCACCAAATTTGAGGGGCTGGTCTGGGTACTGTGATGTATTTGCAGGGCTGAAAGAGTGCAGCAAAAAAAAAAAAAAAGAAAAAAGTCCCAAGCACTTGAGTGGCTTCTTTAAATTTTTAAATTCTTTTCCCAATCACAGCTATTTCACACTCCCACTGGGTTTCATGATATTGCAGCTCCTTTACCTGCAACTGCTCTTGCAGTCAGTAGGAGACGGGGGTGGTTTATTGGATGTTGCTCACTGATTTAAATCATCCATGTATTGACTGATAAAGGTAGGGGTAGACTTTCTGGTAACTGTAGGTAAGTAAACACTCGAAAATATACACTAAAGTCTATTTAAATGTTGATTAACCTTTTAAAAATCCAGAACACAAAATCATATATCTGTTCTTTGTTGATGAATAAAATAGCCAGAAGGTTTTATCCTTTTGTTTTTCCAGGTGTAGAGCTGAATTCCTTGCGGCAGATGAAGATTCAGAGAGCTATGACAATGCTCACGGATGTCCGGCAGCTCATCTCAGGTGGAGGGAGTGTGAATCAAAAGAATGATGAAGGAGTCACCCTGGTGAGTGGGAACATGCAATCATCACCCTGGCAGTATGCGTATATTGCAACAAGTTCAGCATGTTTGCAAGGCAATTCTCTTAAGAAGGTTTTGGTTCTACCTGGTATTTTGAAAATAGATATATGTCAATTCCATGCATAATATGGATTTTAAAATGGGATAGTGCAGCATCTCAGTGACAACTTTTTTTTCTCCTGGCCAATAAATATGCAACATAAAATTTATTAGCAAACATATTAACATCATAGTTTAAAGCTGCAGGAGATACATATGGTCCCTGACATTCTGCGTAAGAGAGGGGCTCAAACTTCACTCAGTGATCCCTCTTTTTGGCTCCTATCTTCTGGCTGAGCCCTACTAAAACACTGTTTAATGTAGCAATCCAGTCTTGATTCAGTGTATTGAAGCATTTACATGGAAAAGTACTCCTACACCCAAATTTGCATGTTATTTGTAGTCACTGGATTTTATTATACTTTTTTCTGCAAATAGATATTCTATCCGTTTGTTTTGTCAGGACTTCTATTTCTTCAGCTGTCAAATGATTCTAAATTAATTTATATTTCCATAGCATCTCTGTGGAATGTTCCTTTTGCATGTAAATTCTTCAGCACCATTATCTATCAATCAATCAATCAATCAATCATTCAATCAATAAACGATAAGTCAGCAGCATTAAGATATTGAATAATTTTTTAAAATACCTTGTTTTTTTCTGGAAATAGAACTAATATAATTAGAGTACTAATAATTGTTACTATCATTTCTGCATTTGCATGAATTACATTGCCTGATACTGAATTAATGTACTAAAACATTCCATATTTTAATACCTGTGGAGTGTTTAAGCTATAACTGAAAAAAGTGATCAGCCTCATATCTGGCTTGAATCCAGCCACTGGCTCTCTCTAGAAACAGAACACTGTGACTTTTGGAGGGGCAACCCCAAGGCAGTTAACTGTATTTAAAAAACAGAATGAAGCAGGAAAGGGGTGGCAAGAAACAGAGCAAGTTTTAATTTCTTTCATAAAAGCATTAATTTACCTTCCAATTTTCTGATATTTTTATCTAAGCTGCTATAGCTATTGTACTTCTATTACCATTTTAGTCAGAATTGTCTGAATTAAAACTGAGTTATGAACTTATATAAATCTTACTGTATAAAACCTTTCCTGTAGTTAGCTGGAATACTTGAAATATATTTCTGAAAGATGTTTAACAGAACGACAAATATTGAGAGAAGAACATTGAGGATACTTCAGGGTTTTTGCTGTTTGCTTAGTAGAATGTTGACAAAAGGGATACTTTTTGCATGAACAATTTTTATGCTGAAATCTGATTTTTTTCAAGAAATAGACACAAAGTAGGTAATTTTGCCTTTCTTTGAGATTTCTATTATGTGAAACTTTTGTTTGACAAACTGGTGGAAAATCCAGAACTTGTTAAACAATTTCTTTATTCATGGGTGTTGAGTCAGCCAATCTGCGATAGTTGTATGGATATCAGAGGGTTCTGGGAATAGTGTTTTGTTTCTCTACATCTATCTGTACAAAAAAAAGATAAGTATCTGTTTTAAGTCTCAAATAAGTTTTGTTTTCTCTTGACAGAATATATATCTAAGTCCATGTGTAAGTTAAGATGAATCAAGCAAGAAATTATTAAATATATAAATATATACATTCTCATAGAGTCGTAACACCTTCATTTGTGCACATGCATTACCAACAGACACAGTGGTTTTTCTCCTATATTCTCCTGTAATAGTTTTTCTTTGAAATATTTCAGCCATAAAATATTTCCTAGGAGCTTTTACACTACTTGAAAATAGCACTTGTCAAGTTGATGTCTGAATAGAAAATGTAATTTCTTCTGTTGAAACACCCTCCCTCCACCATGAAGCTGTGTCAGATCAAAGGAAAAATTTGAGGGGTTTGTGCATTGGAAATCATAGCTTGCAGAATCAAAGTTCTGCCCCCAGGGGAGTTTTGCACCCTTTCCAGGGGAAGATTTTGGATGAGTTGTACTCCTTTCCTCTGCATCAATCATGTTCATAGTGAAGATTTTATGCATACTCTGCATGTGCAGCTGAACCAGAAATAGCAGGGAAGGGAAATAACATCTCGAACTCTCATTTTAGTGTCTCCTATTTCTACAGTGACTTTGGACCTACAGAGTTGTAGTAACAGGTTTATTGCAAGACCTTTTTATTGCCATTATCCATCCATTTCAATCACCAGAAAAAGAGTATCTTCTGCTAACAATGCTTTGAGGAGAAAAAGCCATGCAGTTGGGCTGTGCAGTTTGGGGATACAGGGACCAAATATAATCTGACTTCTCAATTTCTGCAGTATTCCTATGCCCTATTCTTAGTGACCAGTGTGAGTATTAAGTTGTTCTGACTGGGGATGAGCAGTTATATTTTGGCCAAATTCCAAATTCAGGTCTTCTCCCCCTTGTTTCCTGAAGTGAAGGGAATGTTTGAAATCACAGCAGAGGACTATGAGAAAGTAAAGACCACAAAACTGTAACCTGGACCAATCTCATGGTATGAAATACATGCCTCAATAGTTATTCACCATGTATAAGAAACAACTTCCACCAAAACCTGCAAATTACAAATTTTCCAGATATAGGATTCCTTATTGCATTTTCTTCTTCTACCTGATTATTACGAGAGAAAATTATTTTATTGCCCTAGTATGTCTTTATCTTTTCTGCTGTTCACAAGACCTGTTTGGTATTATATGGTTTTTATATTTATTTTACACACTTGCTCTTTGTTTTAAATAAAACCCCAACATGGCTGTTGGGTTTTTTATATTAAAAAAATATCATCCTATAAATAACATATAGTGGAATTGAATCCTAATATAAATTCAAAACACATACAGAGCCTTAAATAATAAAATGTTGCAAAAGATAATGTCCAGCTTCTCAAATCAGCCATTAATAAAGATTTTTTTCCTGTTCTTGCTATTACAGTTTTCATCCTTTATCACTCTTACAGTTTTTGCTATTCAGTGACAAGCCCTGAGCAAACACAGCTGCCTTTGAAGTTGTCCTTGCTTTAGCAGCAAGTGGCACTGCTTGACCTCCTGAGGCTCCTGCTGACCTGGGTTTCTCTCACTCTGTAACTGCATTTTCCACCCTCCTGTTCCACTTTGACTCTGAAATGAAGTTTAGAGATACAGAAAATCAACTAAAACTATTTAAACAATTACCAATTAAAATAATTAAGTATTTAGGGAAGCAATACAAGTATAGAAAATAAAATCTTTGTGGTTTAAAATTGAGAAAGTATCTTTGTCATTAATTTTGTGCTGCAGTTTCAATGTGCTTGGTTTGATTATGTGCTAATGAATTAATTTTGGAGTAGTGTCAGCTTAAATTTGGGATATTTGAATTGCCACAAAAGAAAGTTGGTTCTAGGCTTAAGGAGATCTCAAGCTCTGTTGAAATCTATGATTTTATTGTGGCTCATGAGGTCTTTGAATGTGTTTGAAAGCATGTTTGCCTGAAGTTATATGAAAAGTAGTAGACTAGATTGATTAGTAGCTCACAAAAAGCTACAATTATTTTTTTCTGGTGCATCTTGTTATAAACACTAAAAAAGATTCCACAGTGGTTTTCTAGTCCGCAGTAATCACACGTATATTTTGTATCTGCTGTAACTGTGATTTAGTAAAGATATGAAGTAGTACACCAGGGACGAGTTCTTTAAACTATTAACATATGCAAAATTTAACTTTTTTATTGCAGCTGCATGTGGCCTGTGCTAATGGATACAAGAATGTTGCATCTTTGATAGTAGATCACGGGGCTGATCTCAATGTAGTGGATAATCAGTACTGGACACCCCTACATTTGGCTGCAAAGTATGGACAGGTAAAGCATGGTTTTTCACCTGCTTCTCTTTCCTTTATGGTAGTCTTCTGTAGCAAAAGCAAATGCTCTCAAGTCAGGAAGACTATTCCTACTTTAATGTAAAAATCTTTCTCATTTGTGTAGTACAGATTAGCATCTCAAAAGACAAAGACCATTTGAGGATGAACCTTGTAAAGCTATCAACCCAAAACAGCTCAATCTACCACCAGCAACAGTTTGTCTACAGCAAAAACTAGGTTTGCACTGACATTTAAAAGGAAGACAAAACAAACACTTTGATATCAGACTGTAAAAAACAACAGACAAAGTTTATCTAGCCAACTTCTTTGCTGTGTGTATTTCTGTGAATCATCGGTGAGGCTTCATATAGCAGTTGTGTTCAAAGTTTTCCAGTCACTGAATTGTGGAAGTGTGTCCTGGGTTTGGGATTTAGAGGCCATGTCTAAGCGTGACTTGTCCCTCTTAATACTTTCTCAGTTTTCAATTTTCTTACCTTTCAGTTCTCCTTGATCCTCCCTCTCCCTAGACATATTCAGTTACAGTTTAACCACTCTAGGAGAGTTCTCCACAGCTCTCCACGCACCTCAGGGCTCACAAGTCACCACTTACCCATCGGTGTCTTCCAGAAACCTCTGTGATACATTTTAGCTCAGACTTCAGAAAATAAATAATAAACTTTATAACAAGTAAATAGTAAAAATGTACCAAAATTTATAGTAAAATAGTAAAAATAGATGTGTTTCTTTAGATTAGGTAGTTCTGCTGGGTAATAGATTTCTCCTATTGAGATACCCTGTGCCTGCTCTCTTATAGAGTGTCAAAGCCTTGCACATTTTCATAATAGATTAAGTAATTGGGTTTTATATGTATATATAAAAATATATTTTTATATCTATATATATATAGATATAAACATACATATATATGGCCTGAAGTGTATCCTCAATAAATTTAGGTAGTGAAAATTTACAGAGGAAAATTTCACACAAAGACCTACTGAGGCAAAGTTTTATTTGCAAGTGAGGTATTAGGGATATTTTGACTTTCCTGAGTATTTAATTTTCTCATCCTATCTTAGCCTGTGCTGTTCTGTAATTCTTCTACAGTTCTACTATTCTCACTGATCCCTCTGCACTCACTCTGCCTGTGCTCAGACTGCAGTAGGGCAAGAAACCTCTTACTCAGAAGTAAGGGATAAGCAGTGATGCAGTCTGGAGCTTCTTATTCTCACATTTTAGGATGGCTTGCAAGTTAGGGCTTTGTACTGCAACAATGTGGTTATACCACAGCTGTACATTTCTTCTGTTGTGAAGCTAAACACGAGTTTAATTGAAGAGGACTTGAAAGAACTCACTTGAAAGGGCTGGGAAAGAACTTACCTTTCCTTACATATGTGTAGCATGTGTGTCTTTGCAACACAAACTCTGGGTGACTTGAAATACTCTTTTTCTTGTGAAGAGAGGTATTTTTCTTTTAGAAACAGGCCTGTACCTGTAAAGTTTGTAGTTGAAAATGGCTAATGGAAAAAAAATGTTGCTCATTTCGAGGAATTCTGAGAGCTCAGATTGCTGTTTTTGAAATGAGCTCAGATTGCTATTTTTGAAATCATCCTTTTTGTTGGCATTTTTGTTGAACTGCTCTCCCTTATACCCCAGATGACAATAGTGTTAATCCTTATTATTTCAGGAGTTTTCAGTAAGGAGTCAGGGACCAGCTGCACTGCTCTCAATACAATCAGTATGGGTACACACAGAGAGAAACCATGAAGGAACATTGCACGCTTTACTAAAATTAGCTAAATACCGACCAAATATCTTCCCTTTGTAGTGTTAGTGAATAATGAAGTTTAGGGATATCTTATTATCATTATATAGAATTGGTCAGTGTTATTAAGGAGGTAAATACAGCTTTCATGTGATTCTGTTTGTAAGAAACAAATAAATAATTCAAATTTCTTTATAAAAGGGATATATTACATATCTTCTACTTTTTTCAGTAACTACACCATCAGGGGTTTTTTAAAATTTCCTTTCTCTGATGTTGATAATTTAAAAATATCTTTTAGCCTTAGAATGAATTCACTATATTTATAATTTCATAGAATGAATCAATACCATATTTATAATTCCATTTTGAGTTAATTAATTATAGACTAATATGAGCATTGTTTCTATTTTGGGTAAAAGAAGTATGGCAGAAAGGGAATAACCTTAGACAAGACATGATTTGGATAGTCTCTTTTGGGTTAAAATATATTTATGAAGAAATAGATAATTTTAGCCATAAGTTCTAATGTTCCCTGAGAAAGTAATTAATATAAATTCTGGACTTGTTCCCTTACAGTTTCACACTCTTCTAACATGTATTTGTGGCATATTTTTTTAAAAAAGTCACACTTTAAAAACTTGCTACAGTGAAAAATCTCTATCTTGTACTGGAAGACTGTCACAAAGTCTATTTGATTTTAGTTTTCTGTCCTTTTAAGTTCTTGGAAGGATTTCTGTCCTTCCAGAAATGCATTTGAACAGCAAAATAGCCTTTTCTTGTCTTATAGCTTGTTTAATAAGCAGTGATCCTTTAATGAGTGGTCAAAGAAATTTCGGAAAACCTGTTTTAATTCATTGTCATTTAATAGTTTTCTAGCACTGGTGCTGCACTACCTGAAACCAAACCCCATCCAATATAGGAATAATATTATATTCCAGGAGTCATAAAGACTGATAATTTTTCCTGTTTATAAAATAGCTACAGATGTATTTTTTGTGTGGAGAAGCTTTTCACCTTAAAAAAATGCTGTGGAATTAGTTATAGAAATCACATATTGAGTTTTTGAACTATTTTATAGTATAGACCTTAGATATGTATATTTTGCATATTATCTTACAAAAAACAATGTTGTGATATGAAGAAATTGTTATTCTATTTTAGAGTGACATCCAGACTCTGTTGAAGCAACTGACCTCTATTCATATACTGTTCTATATGTGCAAATACACAAAATGGGAAAAAACCCACACATTTGCATAGCAATAATAGAGATGGTACTAATTTACATTATCTGGGGAAAAACAAAAAACCCCAATTAACTGAATAAATTTTAGATTTATAGTGAGAAAAATTAATTTGCATCTGCACAGGAGGAAACTTGTAAAGAATATAGGCACTGTAAGCTTGTTACAAATCTCAAGTTGTAAATGAAGATTATAAAAATCTTACTGTTCCATCTTCCACCAGTAATTTATATGTAAAATTACTGGTGAAAGATATATCAATCTGAGTGAGCTAATCATGTGAAAGACATTGCATCCACACCTTATAATAAACCTGGCTTGTAGAGATTCCTTGATAATGGCAAGCCCATTTTTATTTAGGATGGCATTCATCTCAACTACATTTAGCCAACTGAACTTAAGGACAAAGTCAAAGCTTTTTCTTGTCTAATGTGAAGAATCACCTCTAGAAATCAACTCAGAGAATTCTAGGGGTTGCATTTAAAATAGGAGCAATGATTAATTTCTTAAAGGTCTGACTCTCCTTGGTTATGGAAGTCATGGGCAACAAGCATATGTCAGAGGTATAATCTGAACACTTTTAAATCCTTCATGTGGAATCCAGATCAAAATGTGGGGCCAAAGGATGGGGCAGCTGCCCACTGGTGTTATGGGTCTCCCCAGTCATCATGAAGTGGGCATTGAGTTGATGCCTTACATTTAGAAAACATAAAGTTGCACAGAATTCATAGAGTGAATCCTAGAGGAGGAGTAGAGTTAGACACCTAGAACAAACCCGACCTATTGAAAACAAAACATAGCAGAATGATGTAGTATCGTTTCCAGAGAGGGAATAAGTAAGAGTTTTAGATATCAGTATGTATTATCTGATATTGCAAAAGAAAATATTATCTGTGTCTGTCTTTACAAATATTTGTAAAGAAAACAAATTTAATGGATAAATTTACCATGTAAAAACATTATCAGGCTGAATATTGAAACAGATTATAAATGAATTCTGTTAGTAACAGAACGTGTAGATACAGAGTAGAATATTTTTCTTGCATAGGAGTAAAGGATATTGCTGTTGAGTTTGAGGGTTGTGTACAGGACATAGCTACTGAGTACAGAATAGGGCAGCTGAGGCTACTGCCTGAAGGTCAATCTCTGTAAGACAAGAATCTGCTTTACAGGAACAGATTAGGTTATTAATGAGTATAATAGACTGTTAATTGAACTACTACCAGTCTGCAAACATTAAAAAATAGACCTATTTTTAAACAATGTTATTCTGAGTTTCTAGATGTCATCCCCCACCCCCCCCATACATTTTAAGGCTCAAGGCAATTTTGTGTTTTTAAAGCATATTGAGATATTAATGTTATACCAAAAAAATAGATATTATTGCAGTATTAAGATCAGAGTTGCTTATCTTAATCACTTTACCCTAATAAAAATATGGGAAATAATAACCATCACAACACACGTCCAAATCTGCATCTGTGACACCCAAAGGCCTCTTCAAAATAAGATTATTTAGGCAACAAAGCTAGCCTCAAGAAATTACAGTGTGTCAGGGTTTCATATGTAAATTTAACAGGGCCTTTTGGACACAGAGATTTTTAACCCTGTTTTTGATGGCAGCTGGAACTCCTTTGTCTCCCTCTCATGCAGCAGGGGCACTGCTGGTGTATTTGTGGTTGCTGTCTGTGCACACCAGTGCAGGGCACACATCGCCGCTTGGGTAATTACAGATATATGCTGGCACTGGTGCCAACTGCAGAAGGGCCAATTGTATTGCTCAGGCTGGCCCCTTAATTTGAATTTAGCATGGCAATCACTTTGTGGACAGCTAGTTATCTGGCATGGGTAATGCTGTCCCTGCTGGACATCTTCCAGCTGCTGTGATCAGGAGAACGCACACTCACCCTCCCCATGGTGGGAATAGGCTGCAGCTCTGACATTTGCCTTGGGTACTTTGGCACGATTCCCAGGCACAAGCTGTTTCTTTGTTGTTTATCACAGAAATGTCACCTTTCAAAGAGCTATTGGAGACATGCAGGTCAGAGCTGACTTTGCAGTAGCTTAAACACTACCTCTCCCAAAATGTCATCCTTGGGGGATGATGCCTATGTCTAAACTGTTAAATCACTAAATAAAAGAGGACTAGAGATTAAGCCAGGCAGCAGCCTGGCTTACATTCATATTGTTTAGAGCTAGTTTCCTCTCTGGGAGATTAGTCATGTTTGTAGAGAGCTGGTTGGAGCAGTCCAGAGGAGAGTCAGGCAGAGAGCTAACAGTGTGGATTATAAGGGATACTTAAGCTTGCTCTATTGCACTCTCTTACTTAGTAAGACAGATTTAGCCTCTGGCTTTGAGGTTTAAAGGGTTTCATGATGTAAAAAAAAACCCAGATAAGACATTTGTTCAACTGCTAACTGGATCTCTGCAAGAGTAACACCTGTACAAGCAAGGATTTCTTCCAATGTAAATTGGAAATGTCCCACATAAATTAAAAAAAAAAAATTACAGATATCAGATGCCTACCTCACATTTCTTAGCAAATAATATACATCCTGTGTCATTTTCAATTGTGTGAAATTATCATTCATAAATATATTTTCCCTTACGCACATTTGGTTGATCTGAATCACGCCATATCCCTCTGATTAGTCAGTTCATCAAAACACTTTTCTTTCAGATTGTAAAAGGGACTCTGCTCCTTGCTGAAGTCCCAGAGAATACACCCTCTTACTATATGAACTAATTTGCTCATCGTTACCAAAACAGATTAGTCATTAGACCCAACTATGACCTGTAGATTCTTTTTTTTTTCTTTAAGTGCATATAGCACTTGAAACAAAAAAAAAAAATCCACATCTGTTGTTAGAATATGCTTCAGTGTAAATGGATATATGAACTCATTGTGGGAAATGATAATTAATCTCATGAAGTTTGGCCATTGCCACAGGAGTTCCTTTGAATGTAGTTTCTGAACTTCTAACCACACTCCACAAATGTCTCAGTGAGAAGAGCCTGAAGAAGGGGGTGTTTGTTTAGTCTTCCAAAAACAATATATTATAGTCACTCAGGGAATAAATATTTTCCCTGTCAAGTAGTTGGAATCTTTAATTTATGGCCAGTAAATCCTCTAGAGAAGGTTTTATCCAGACATGTCTCACCCTTTTTTCTTTAGTCTTTGTGTTCATGTTTGGCATATGTTATTGTACTCAGGTAGAAGAGCCATATTTCACTTCAGATCAAATTACACTCAGTTTCCTCAGAGAGTCCACTTTGGGATTTCTGCTTGTGATATCTTTTTTTCACTCTCAATAGATTCACAAGATTTTTATAAATGATTCAAATGCTAATTGTGGGCAGAGAACATAAAGCAAGGAATCCTAGATTCATACAATACCAAATGATAAGAAAAGAATTTGAATTTCATAAACAGACTAGGAAAAAATCTGAATTTACTAAATTACTATAAAATTCTCAATGTTTACATATATGGTTTTAAAGCTGAGATGTACATAGTCTACACTACATAATTGGTTATTGCAGGATCTCTGTGATCAATATAAATCTTATTTTCCTTAAAATACCATTTATAGTGACTTTCATATATGAGAGGCAAGTATGAAAAAAGAAGTCCAGCAAGGTTTTTCAGGAACAAACTTCGAGAAGTGGCAGATTTATGATCTTCTTTGTAATATAAATATATAACTTGTAGAACCATAATATTCAAGCATCTGTAATCATAAGATCATATATTTTTCCTGATTTATTTTATTTTTTCTCTCTCTGATTTCCTGGTGGATTGAAAAATAGAAATGTAGGTTATCAGTCTTAAAGTAAAGACTGATGCAGTTTTTGCATCAGCTGTAGAAAACCATTTGAGTGACCTTTGTCACTTGCTTTAATAGCTGAAAAAAACATTAGGCTTCCCTTTTTTTTCCCAGAACTGTTCCAGAGGTTTAAAAGGCATCCTCTTAGACCATATAGGCTAAACTTGCTGACTGCAGAAAGGTAGTGATGACACTTGAGGGACTTGGGTTCCATTCAAGGCTCTGTGCCTGAACAGACACAGTATTTACAGGTCACTCCTCTCACACATAGCCTTATTTGTCCCATTGCCTCTGGTCTGTTCCATTCTTGTCCTTATTCTATTGCCTTATTGTCCGAGTCACTTGCCTGGCTCCATGCCCTTTCCTTGCACATTTTATCTGAATCCTGATTCCTTGCACGGTCAGCTTCTGCCTCTCCTCCTCTCCCTGGTTCTCATCCAAGCTTTCATTTTTTTTAACTTTGACTTCATGCCAACCTTCCTGCCCTTCTGTCCCACTTGCTTACAGTCCCAGTCTTCCTTGTTCAATCAGAGTGTTTTTTTCCTCATGTCACTTTCCTCTTTGGTTTTTCTGATTAGTCTGTCTTTACCTACATCTTGGCTCCTTGCCATAGTCCTCTTCTTCCCTTTCATTTCATTTATTTCATGCTGTTAGTTCTAGATTCTATCTTTTTGTCTATGCCAGCTTCCATTCCACACGCTCCCCCTCATTGCTTTCTACCCTGCTGCTAGTCTTATTCCCACAACCTACTTTTTCTAATCTGTTCTACTTTGCTGACCACAGTTGCTTATGGTCCTCTTTTTCTGCGCTCAAATAGAAAAAAAAAAAAAAAGTCTTCCTAATCTATAATGTATTAAGAAGGGAGATCTGTAATGAGTTTCAGACATCATTTCCTGTGTTTAGAGCAGTACTGTGGATCACATTTGCCATTGCAAAGAAAATGCTGTTTAGCCTCTGAACACTATTGCCCTTTTTTAGGGCTTTACCTATGAAATTTTGTCTTTAAGAGACACACAGTTATCTAAAGCATGCTATTATATAATGGAGAACAGATACATGATCCTAGAAACTCAGCTAACAGGAACTCTTAATGGCTTAATAGTTACTTTATTCCCTAATATTGGGACTCTCTGTCTTGGAATTTGTTTCACTCCCCAGGAGTAAGATTCCTAACCTACATATTTCTTTTATATGTCCTTGATGCTTGGTAAAGTGCCTATTATCACCCCATTTAATTAGTTAAATAGTCTGCAGTGTTATTCTAAGGAGTTATATTGCTCTATGACTTATCTGATCTTATTTATTCTATCTATGGAATAGATGGTTAGCATTTAAACTACAGCACCTCATTCACAGAAGCTTAGTATTTATAATAACAGCACTGATAAAAATGGAAACTACTTCCCTGATTTTGATTCTTTTAATTGCAAATCTTTTGAACATCCAACTGTATATTTAAATAGAGCAGCAGTTACTGGTTCTACTAACATGTAGGCCTACAATGGACTAAACTAGCAAAAGGGGGCCCCCTGATTTATCCATTATAATGAAAAAACAGTCTTACGAGCATTGGGTAGCTGATTTTTTCAAAGTTTTGATGATTTTCCAACCAGACAACAAAAATAATATTCTCAGCCTATGGAATTAATTTTCTACCTAATAAAAGTCTTCCAATTATACAAACACTGGAGCTCATATGGACAAGTAAAATATTTTTCCACACCCAGCTACCAGAAGTGCTTTATTTTGGCTTGCTTTATTTTTCTAATTTAAAAATAATAAAAACTGAAACTGAAAAATCGTAAGATTCACAGGCAGCAGTGCTAGCAAACTGCATAACAAAAATCACATAGCTAAATGTCCCCTTTTTAACACAGTAAGATAAATTTTAGTCATATGAATGCAGAGATAGGTCATCTTACTCAGTGTTGAAGACTGCAGATTATAATGGTGTAACCAGTGATATTTCTTGCGTTCTGTTTAGAGGTTTTGTTGTGTTTAGTGAACATACACCTTAGATATTAAAATAAGACTTAGTGATTTTACTGTATTTCACACAATAGAGTGAGATTGATGGTCAAAAATAATACTGATTTTGATCTAAGATTGTTGTTCCACTAGTTTCTTATTGTATGTCTTTGTCTCAGTGTGGATGAGCACATGATGGGGACCATATCCAGTAAAAATGGAGTGGTACCCTGAGAAGTGACAGCAGGTAGAACAAAATTGCAGGAAGAAGGTGTTGAGGTGTGAGGCAGAGAGAACTGACTAGTGAATATGAAGTGCTTGGGGAATAAAAAATGGAGAAGGAGCTTAGGAACCAAAAGGTTGATGGTGAACCAGGTCACTTAGGGATTATAGAGTATGTCCAATGTTGAAACAGGCAGAGAGGTGTGGAGAAGTGGAGAGAAATATTGGTGTTGACAGGGAAGAAAAGTGAAAGACTGAAGGAATTTACTGTTGGGGGTTCATGCAAATGGAATAATGCATATTCATTGCTGTGCAAAACAGCACATGAGGACATTTGCATAAAACCTCCTTTCTGAATTTAGAACTTAAGCAGGTATCAGTCTGATGGTAAAGAAAAGAGAATAAATTATCTGAGTAAGTGGCTCTGGGACTTGGATAATAAGAGCTAAAAGCTCAGGCAGAGCCAGCAGTTTATCCTTTGCAAGTGCTGGTACACATCTAATATTCTGTACATGGCTTCAAAGGAAAATACCTTACCAGACAAGAAAGGAAGACACTTTTCAGGAATACTGGTTCTGCTCTCCAGATAATTAATTACCAGTAAAAAATAGCATGGTTTGAGAGCAGTTTGGAGGTGCCTTGCAGCCTGAAGTGCACGGGGAGATTCTTGAGGAATCTCTGTCACTCCTTCATGCCCTGTATTTCCTACTCTTTCACTGCAGTTACTTATCTGTGGCAAGAGGCCTTGCAGTCTTGCCAACACTGATGATCCTAAGTCTTTGTTTTATGAAACTCAGCACTGTTTTTGGGGGGTTTTTTAACCTAACATTTAATGTGTGGTAAAACTTAGCCCCTTTTTTGGCACAGGGCAATTGTATTTGGAAGCTTTATAATGTGCATATTGCAGTAAATTTATTTATGTGGCTTTATGTCACAGAATCACAGAAAGGGTAAGGTTGGAAGAGACCACATTGGGTCATCTGGTCCAACCCCCCTGCTCAAGAGGGATCATTCCAGAGCACATGGCAAGGGATTGTGTCCAGACAGTTTTTCAATATCTCCAGTGAGGGAGACTCCACAACCTCTCTGGGCGATTGGTTCCAGTGCATGGTCACCTGCATGTGAATAAATTATTCCTCACATTCAGGTGAAACTTCTTTTGAATGAGTTTCTGCCCATTGCCTCTTGTTGCTCAGAGCCATGGAGCAGAGCCTGGCTCCATTCTCTTGACACCTTCTCTTCAGATACTGACAGAGATTGGCGAGGTCCCTCCCAGTTGTCTTCAGACTGAACAGGCCCAGCTCCCTCAATCCATCTATGCAAGGGAGATGCCTCAGTACCCTACTGACATGTCACTAGGCACCACTGAAAAGAGCTTGTCCCTGTCATCTTTATACCCTCCCTTCAGGTATTTACCCAAATGGATGAGATTCCCTTGAGCCTTCGTTTCTCCAGGTTGAAGAATTCCAGCTTTCCCAGTTTTTCCATGGGGTGCTCCAGTCTCGTAATTATCTTAGTGGCCTTTTGCAAGACTCTTACATGTCTCTTTTGTATTGAGAAGTTCAGAAATGGGCACAGCACTGCAGGTGTGACCTCACCTGCGCTGAGTAGTGAGGAAGGATCACCTCTCTTGACCTATGGGCAACACTCTTCCTAATTGCTGTTCAGGAAACCATTTGCTTTCTGTGCAGCCAAAGCACATTGCTCGCTCATGTGCAACAGAGTATTTACTAGAACCCCCAGGTCCTTTTCAGCAAAGCTTCTTTCCAGTTGGGTAAGTCATGGAGCAATATATAGAATAAATAAGATCAGATAGTTTAATGTTAACCATATATTCCACAGATAGAATAAATAAGATCAGATAAGTCATGGAGCAATATAACTCCTCACATTTAATGCCATCACTGAACTTTGCCCCATTAACCAGATCTTTAATGGGGATGTGGAACAGGACCCATTGCTGATCTCTGGGGTACAGTGCTGGTTGCTTGCCTCCACCTGTTCTTCTTGTCACTCAACACCAGCCTCTAGGCCCAGCCATGGGGCCATTTTTCAGTCCATCTGAGTGGTGGAATGGCCCATCGCCTGTTTCTCTTCAGCAAGCATCACGGTTGTGGATGGATGTTCACAATGTAGCTTTGCCAATAATTTCAAGACTTTCTCACTAATATGAGGCACAGCTTAGAAGAAGTGCAGAAATAGGTATTTTAAAATGTGTTAATGATGGCCAAAGTCACAGCTCAGTGTGCAGTGGGAACTGAGGCAGAATGCTGCATGAATAGAAATACATAAAGCATGGAGAATTTCTGAAGCCCTTTGAAAATGAGGGCAAGGATCTTCCAGCTTGGTGAGAAAAGAAGGAGCCAGGGGAATCTAAAAGGTGAGACTTTCATATTAAAGCGTGAGACAGGAAAATACTCTTTGCAGTAGCATTCTCAGCAGTCAGAGGGTAAGATATAAGATATCCAGTAAGATATGTCAGAGAGAGGTACAAATATTGCAATTTGAGCAGAATACCAGGAAAAGAGAGACAGCCATGCTTTATGAATACAAAAGGGTGACTAATTTTGTATTTAGGGAAGGAGGATATTCGGAGATAAGATCTGAAAGAAGAAAATTAAGGTCTGAGATGTTTCCTGGTGTTCTTTCTTAAGGTACTGAATAAATAGTTAAGGGTATAAAAGGAGAAGCAAGACAAATGGTATTTTATAAGTGCATATTTTAAATAACTGCCATTACTATGGCATTTTCTGCACACTGTCTGCTTTTTTAAAATCTACGTGAATTGGGAAAGACTACACTGGGAAAACAAGACTATATATATATACACACTAATTTTATTCATAGGTTCTACAATAATTCATTAGGTATTATGTTATTTCTTGACATAATCATATGTATGTTATTTGCAACTGTGCAATTGAAATACTTCTGCTTAGTGATAATTTGCTGTGATTATTCTACAGATATTTCTTCTGTCTTTTATGTAGGCACAGTTCTGAATGTATGATAATTGTATTTTAAAATACTCCTTCTTAAACATTAGTGAATGAGGCAAATTCCAACACAAGAGAGTTGCATATCCAAAAGCAGGTTATTGAAATTGTCAGTGACCTGAATACCTTAGTCTTGGTGACATGCATCAAGGAATCCCAGCAGGAGATATTTCAGTGGCAGCAGGAAGCACTGATATTGGACCATGGTATTTCTTGTGGTATAAATCCAAACCTTTGGTAACCGAAAAAGCTGTATATTGTTACTAAACTGAAAATGCATTTAAAGCCTCCTTCCTTTAACAAACTACTAGCACTTTTCAGAGATTATGCAGTAGCTCCATAACTAAGCATGTTCCTTTTTTCCCTAATTAAAAAAAGACATATAAATGTGTGTATTTTCACATGTGTTGCAAGTTCTCAGTGGAAAGCAGGACTAATTGGATTTGGAAATAAACCTCTTACAGCTTCTCCACTTCTTGGAGTTTGCTGAATTTTCTGCTGTTAGTGTAAGAAAAGAAAGTCAGCATTAGAAATCTGAGGAGAGCAATATATTTTGTTTTTATAAAAATTTGAAACAATGTTTTCCTGGTTTTCTATGATTTGAAGCTTGGGATTTTCTTTGCATTTAATGGATTCCTCATTACTGTGGTCTTTTCTAGTAAGTTGCCTCCTGTGTACTGAATCCATATTGATTTTTTATTGCAATAATTTCTTTCATATTTATTTATTTATTGCTTGGTTTATGCCAAATAATTATCCTTTCCCTTAGCTGATTTCCTCTTCAGATCTTATTTATCTCTAGGTCTGTTCTTCTGCTCTGAAGAATCCTTTTTTTCCTTCGCAGTCTTTTTCCCCTGTGCTCATCCTTGTCTCTCCTGTTGGTTACACTTACATTATACATTCTATTTGCTTTAACATATATTCAAAAATGCATACAGTTCTGTCATTTAGTTGGGCTCTACATTCACATTCTAAAAGTATTTTTTGTTCCTTATGAAGCCTTTCACTCATTTCTGACCAGTTTATCAGGAAAGACATTGCTACAGCCTTTGATGGGAAAGTATCTCTAGAGAATTTGGTGCAGTCATAGAGCTGACTAAAAATAGTTCCTTGCAGGAATTGAAAAATATGTTTTAGACTTTTTTATTATATTATACTCTACACTCCCCTACTGTGCTGTAATTTTTACCTTTACTAATAGGTTAGATGATTTTGGTAGTCATAAGATAAATGTGCCAATTTCTACTATTGACTGAGAACAGATTTTCTATGATGGTGGCTGTGACTCCTTTAACAGTGCTGGCACACAGTTGCTGGATTACTTAGGCACAAAGAAATATTTGTGATCTAAGTGTTAACAGGTGATGATGGGTGGTTTTTTCCTTTGTGAATTCTTTTACACATGCATGAGTGGAAGGAGATTTGGGGGTGGATTTTAGCCAAAGGTGTCCTGAAACCATAGAATTGAATTTTACTCTGCCACTTGTGATTTATAGAAATGTGTTTAGTAGCTGCAGAAGGTGAGGGTTGGGAGGTACTGCCTGTGGTTTATCATATGACTTTAGATAGTGCAGGAAGGAAGGAATAAACTGGCAGGCACCTGTCCTACTTCTCCCATTTCAATCATCTCTGGTTTTGCCCATTTTAGACCAATCTTGTGAAGCTGCTTTTGATGCACGAGGCAAATCCCAATCTTCTTAACTGCAATAATGAAAAGCCTTCAGGTAGGTGAAAATCCATGTACATGACGTATGTATTACCTATTGTGACACTGTTTTCTTTCCTTCCTGCTTTCCTAGCTAGTTTGTTTAGTGTGTAGACTAAATAAACACACTATACACATACATGTGTACATTTTTACATACCTTGCTGAAAACTGCTGATCATGGTAATGCAGGATATCGCATCAGATGACAGCATATCCTTCCACTTGTTTTGTTCCCTGTTTGTTTTTAGCTCTGTTTCTTACTTGAGAGATCTTCCATGCCTTGGTGGTAAGCTGCATTTACAGATTTTTGGTGGCTGCTCACTGAGTTCTTTCTGTCTCAACTATTATAGTACATGGCCTCATGAGCTGAAATTTCTATAGCTGTTGTCTGAAAACAAATTCAACACCTAGTTTTGAAGTGTAGTTGCCATTGTTTACTGCAGAAGGTAACTTTTTAAACCGGATAGCAACAGGGAGCTGAAGCACCGACTCTAAAGATCATAAAATTCTGCAGTCTGGTATGTTGGAATGGACTTCAGACTAACTGGTCTAACACCAAGATCAAAGCAGAGCTAATGTCAGTAATGCTAGCTAGCAGTGTGGAAAAGAAGAAGCACATGGTTGTTCAACATTCTATGCCTAGGATAAAATGAAGATGGAACTTAGTAATATAGATAATAGAAACTTCCTGTCAGATTATGGGTGGAACTTCCCTTGCATAATAAAGCAAAATATGTTATGTTTCAAGTGCTGTACTGCCTACAAATACATTCACAGGGAACTTCATGACACTTAACCTTAGAAGAGTTGTGATTAGATACAGTTTTTATTTGTAAAAAAATCTGTGGACTAAACTCAGTCTAACAATACAGTTAGCTAACTGTATTTAGTAGGTATTTAACACAGTGGATTTAACTGTCTTTCTGGTCTGCAAACAGAACTGATTTCAGCTCTTCCGTATATATAAAACATATAAATCTAGTTTGTAGAAACATAAAACAGATGAAAAGAATTTAGGTGCATGTTTTCACAGAAATAAAGTGTTGAAAAGGGTCATATTGCTTTTCTTGAAGTCCTGTAAATTGTTGAATACTTTGGTTTGCTACACACCAAGAATGGTTTTGAGGTTTTGCAGATGACAGCTTAAGTCTGTACTGAATTTACTTTGCCTTTGTTTTCCCAGTAATTTCAAGCATCATTTTGTGATTTATATCTGAGCAATTCCTTTTGTATTGTCTAGCCACACATTTAGTCTTAATCTGGAGATTTTAATTCAAAGGAGCTTTCCTGGACCATTTTCTTGTCTGATATCTTGGTGTTCCAACGTCTTAGATGTTGCAGCTTCTGATTTTATTGAGGAAATGCTTCTGAAGGCTGAAATGATTTGGGAGGAAAAAATGAAAGACCCTTTAGCTGTTTCTACTTTTTCTCAAGAAGAGCCATATGAAGAGATCATCCACGATTTGCCCACAATTTCCAATAAACTGTAAGTAAATGCTGGTGTTGTTATAGAGCGATTCCCTGAAACCACATTATCTTTTGAACCATATCTGTCAATCTGTGAATCCTAGCTCTGTGTGCTTGGAGATATTCAAATCCCATCTGGAAATGATCCTGGGTAATTGTCTTTACATGTCCCTGCCTGAGCAGAGTGAGTAGATCAGCTGCTATCCAGGAAATCCCTTACACACCCAGCCATTCTATGATTCTGTGTGATTTGATGGATCAAGTAACTTGACTTTTGAAACTCCCCTGAGTCATCTTTTGCATTTTTATCTCTCATATATTTTTGTCAATCTTAGTTTTATAATTTCAGATTATGAATAATAAAATATATTATTATAATTGCCAGCAGAAATTACCTGGGGTTACCTTAGCAGAATTGAGAGGTTAATACAGTAGACTTGAACATCATTTTGTTAAGGTAGATGGGTATAGTGTAAGTAAAACTGTCATTGACTGTGATGGAAACAAGGACAAATCCTGAAAAACCAGATATGTGATTGCAGATGAAATGATACTGGTCAAAATTATATTTACAAATTTATATTTAGATTTATGCTGCTTAAAATTCAAGTGAAATCAAGTAGCATTTAACAGTGAGGATTTAAACTCAGTATTGAAGAGTCAATTTGTGTCTTAAATTGTAAATTTTGATACTTTTGTATTTCCTTGTGAATCTTAAACAAATATTGCCATGGGTATGTAAAAAGAGATGCATGATAGATATGAAGCACAACTGGCTGTTTTATGGTTGTACAAGACATACTGATATTTTAAATTCTTATTTCCAGATACTGTGATCCAGGAGTGCTGAAGAGCTACAAATAGTGTTTTAATGCAGTGTGCAGTTGCTGTATATTTGAAGTATATATTTGTTAGCTGCATAATCTTGCAAAACACTGACATTAATTTTTCCATAGCAATCACCAAAGAGTGTGTGAGGAAAGCAATAAATAAAACCTCTTATAGAGAGACAGATAAGGTATATATGCTTCCATTCCATAGTAGTTATAAATTATGGTTGGCAGAATGTGTTTGGATACATTAAAATTTGGAAGAGGTGAGAAACTGTCATGAATTGATCAATCTGTTAAATTCAGAACTCCATGGGATATATTGATATTTAGTAAAGATTGCTTATTTCATGAGTGGTAAACACTGTGTTGTTTTCTGCTTCATGATTTGTAGTCATTAATACATGTAGCTGGATATATGATACTAATGTTTATGAAATTACTAATTTTTCATGCTTGTTAATTCCTTCTGAAACAACCAGTCCTCTAGTCTAACCCACTGTTTCAAAAATATAAATCATACTCCTCAAATTTATGTGGCCTTCAACTGTCCTTTAAATGAAAAAAAATAATTTTGAGGCATGAGATTAAGCCTTTAGATTCTGAAATGTAACTAAAACTTTTATTTTAGATTATTGATATGTTGTAATACTAGAAGTAGACAGTAGGTCACTTTTGTACCTACATAATGATGCCGAGTAGAAGTTATTCATAAAGATTTTAAAGACTTTGAGAACTTAGTCGTTATTCTTGCATCTAGATATTTATATTCTAGAAGTTTGTACTGCAGTGTGCATGTTGTACTGAATACTGGTTTTAGTGCTAGTACCCATTAACCTCTGTAAGACATGACTTGCACAAATTTTAAGTGGTCCAAAAAAACTTTTTCTCTACTCTTGCAGAGAGGTATTATTCCAAATGATAGTAGACATATTTTTAAGATAGAGTGAATTATCGTCCACAGTGGCTCCATGCTCCCTATTAGAGAGGCAGCCTAGGTGACTGATTTCAACTTTTTTTTTCCAATGGCTAATGTTGAAAACAAAGAGTTTTCATCCTTCATGCTCTAACAGTCTGTAGAGAGATGTGTAATATGCTAGGTTGAAGATAAATATCTGTGCTGTTCTTGTGTACCAAACCAGTTTTTAGTGCTGAAGAGGAGTGCACAGTAATAATCCACGTGTACCTTTGCTTTATTCTTTATTGCATCCATTTTTCATCAACTGTCCTGATGGAGGAAAGTAATCTGAGATGGAAAGTTTTACAACAGTTCCTAGTAACTCTGTGTTGTGGCCATATTGCTTTGTGGGCATTTCTCAGAAGAGAACAGTATTCAAAAGCAGACTCAAAAATCATGAGCAAACAATTATAAATAGCATGTGTTCTGTCAGCAAACCTAGTTTTGCTGGTTCAAATTTAAATTCATCGATTTCTGAAAGAACACTGTGAAGAGGTGAATTGAAAGTCAGCCTCTGCTCAGGTAGAGGAAACAAAATTTAGTAGTCAGTATATTTGAAATATGCTGTTACCAAGCAAACCTGGGTTTCTGCATTGCACTCAATCTCATCAGTGAGGTGGTGTGGGTGGCACAGGGCAGGGTTGCAGTTGTTTCTCTGTTGCTCCTCTTGTCTTGCTCTTTTCTTGTGCTTTACACAGGCTCTCCACAAGGTGCAGCACCTTTGAGGCCATAAGTGCTCCAGCATAGTTCCTTGGTCATAATTGACCAAGTAAACTAGCTGAAGGACAGAATTTCAGTAATGTCATGAAGTTACTTGAAGGTTGACTGTTGCAGCAAACCTTAGGTCTGTGCTGGAAAGTTTTGCCAGTTTTAATTCTAATGCTACAGTCAGATGAAAATTTGTTATTCCACTGGCAAAAAATACCAGCACAGAACACATTAATTGACACAGCTTACAGTTGAGAACATTAAATTGACCACAGCTGTTTAAAAGGGACTTTAGGCTCATGCTATGGTCACAGTGATCACTGCACTTCTATTCCAGTACATGTGCCTGTAGAGCATGGGTAATGCAGTCATCTAGGTAGTGAAAAATGCTAAAAAATTAAGAATTTACTCTCAAAGTAATACTAACTTAAGCACATTGTATATTTTCTGATGCATGTTTAAGTAAATATTAATTATGGTAATGATGTGTTTCAAAAGCAGCACTAGAATGTGGAATAAAATAGAAATAGATGCGTTCAAGACAGCAAAACAGAAAAGAGATTCAATTTTTTTTTTACATTTCAATTCTTTTTTTCCATATAACCATTTATGTAGCACTTGCCTTTTAATTATTCTAGAGTTTCAAGCACTCTTCTAATATTTAATCTGTTCAGAAGTTTTTTATGCAACTTTAAGAAGCTTTTTAGACTGAAATTTCAGAGATTATGCACTTTACAGGTGTCAACTGGCATAGAAATTGTTTGAAGTATCCAAGAATTACCTGTAGAAGGATTACAGAAATTTTCTCCAACAAAGCTATAAGCTCAAAAGGCCCATGAAAATATTATTGCAGATTCTGCCTTTATATAAAACTCTTATCAAATTAGCAGGTGCCCAAGTGCCTCCAATATTGATGATAAAACTTGCAATTATTTGATTGTCAGCTCTTACATTTTATATGATTTCTTTTTTAATGACATGGTGGAGGATGGCAAGTTACAGAAAACCATCTCACTTTATCTAAAAAAAGTCCCATAAAAACTTACAATACTTCAAATTAATTCCATACATGGATGCTTCTTTGCATAAAAATTAAAATCAGTGTTCCTCCATATAGCATTTAATATTTTTTCCAGTCAAATAGGCAGGTAGTAAGTCATACCATGTTCTTGTAATATTACCCTAGATAACACTTCTTCCTGTCTACTGTGCATCAGTATTTTGGCATAAGTCTTCCTTTGTGGTTAATTATTTATTAATTATCCATTAATTTTCATTAAAAAAGACAGTTCATGCTAATCTACTTGCCTACATTAACATAAAATCTTCCCTTGCACTGTTCTATAGTTGAATTTTCAGAGGTATTGCTTGATTTAATCTTGTGACTAATAGAAATACTTTTCTAAAAAGCCAGTGTTTTCTGGCTCTTCATTTTATTTCAGTCTATTTTTCATAGTTTCTTCTTGAACCTGAGTTGTAATGAATTGTTGAAGTAATTTTGATGTTTATTTCTTTCACAGAATCCTTCACATTTTCATGTTAATATGAATTATCTGTCATCCTTTTCATCACGTGAAGTCCTATTGATATCTCATAAATGTACTTAATTTAAAGGTTATTCTTATGTACATCAGTACATGAAATGTGCCTGTTGAATTAGGTTATTATTAACCCCTTAAGTTCAAAATGCATCTGTCGATACAGTAGGCACCCATTTCCCCCCACACTTTGCTGTGATTTACAACCTATTCTTTTGTGACACCTGAAAGGTTTATTTGGTTGTGAGGAGTTTATAGATGAAATTTAGGAAGTGTTTCCAATGAGTGTTGTGTATTTACCACAAAAGGGTTAAAATTAAATGGGTAAGGTCCAACTCCACAGCAAAAAAACCCTGGATCTTCACAATTTAAAAGAAACATCACATGAATATTAAGAAAGATACACGTGGTCTTCAGTGGATCTTCTGTCTATGTGACATTGTCTTTGTGGAGACAGCCAGGACACTCAAAGTTCTTCAGTAAAACTTCAGAGGGCTTCAAGCATCAGCACCTTGTTATCTAAAAGTCTTTCATACCTTTTCTCTGTAGCCTCCCATGGGCAGCTCCACACAGCTCTGGCTCTTTCTCTCCTTCTTCTCTCTTCCTTCTGCAGTTCCAGCTTGCTCCTTCCTGTCCCTGGCACGGCCACCTGACCCTGTCTGTCCCTCATACAGAGGCTCACCTGATCTGTCCCTTGCCCCACCTCCTGTCCCTTCCTCCTCACAGCACGGCCAGCAGACTCCAAGTGACTCTCTACCACCCAACTCACTCTTTATCACACCCAGAGCTGGGAGGGCAAGGCTGTTCCCACTCTTTGGTGATTAACACAGCTGCAATACATCAGGGGCAAGATTGCCTTTAGCACCGTCTCTGTCTTCGCACATGACATTTGGTAAATTTGTCACCGAATTATCTATGGTGAATCTAAGCAGTAAATATAAATTTTTATTTTCACCAGTGTTCCTCTAGATGTTTTACATTTAAATGTCTGAAGCAAAACATCTTGAGGCAAAAAAAAACCATTTATAGTTTGTTACAAAGTGTTTAAACTAATTCTTTCAATATTTGCAGACTGACAGTTTAATCAAAAGAAAAGTTTTGTCTATATTTTATTCAGTGAGAAACAACTTCATCTTGTTTTTCAGTGAATTCCATCTAGAAGGTGTTTTGTCCTTTATTTCTAAAATTATGTGTGTATTTCAGTTCTCTGTTATGTGTGTATTTCAGTTCTGTTTCCAAGAGCAGCTCTTATCTCGAGTTGCTATCAGTATTAGCTATGGGTATTCATTTGAGTTAACTGTATAATCATGGGGTTTTTTATAATCAGTGATTAAACTCAAGTAACTTAGAATAAGTATGAGTTTAATAACTAAGTTTGAGCTTTATTCTGTAGTGGAATGCCCTTTTCCCACATTCTCATATTGAGACCACATTTCCTTTCAAAGAAATTATGTAGATGTTTTGGCAGGGAGCTGATGTACACTCCATGAGATTGTCTCATGTGCACTGTCAGAATCCAGACAATTATTTTTTAAGATATTTGTATTCTCAACTCCTGCAGCTGATTCCTCGCTAATTTTTTGGACATAGAACTCTGAAAAATCATCCAAGATGTTGGCATTATTTTTTTTATAGAAGTGACATGTTGTCTGAACTGCCAATAGGGAAAACAACTCCATGTGTATAAGAATATAAGAATAGTTCTTATGTGGGTGAAGAATATTGCAGATTGTTCAAGTAATTTCAGGCGTCTGCTATTTGCTTGCATGTTTGTTTGGTTATTTTTACCTTAGGACAGATTCAGAGCAGCTTCTGGTCATAAAATGTATCTTGGATATTGCCAGATTAAAGGTAAGCTAAAAAGTGACGGAATTTAATTTTAATAACTACAATGGCAATGTATGTATTGTTACATTTAAACATATTATTTTTCAAAATAGGATTGTGAAATTTAACTGTGCTTTTTAAATTCAGTTGCAAAATTGGCTATTGATTTGCCAACCTAATGCTGTCAAAAGCAGACTCATGCATATTCTCTTTGGCTTGCTCAATTCTGCCTCAGAAAAGACATGCATAAAGGTGAATTTTAAATCAAAGTAGGTTGCTCTGTGTCTTTGGGAACAGACCAGCCTATGTGAACAGTTTATTTCTCACCAATTTCTCTTTAGTACCTGGACCAGGAGCTTGTGTTTCAGCCCTGAGTTTTATCTCAGTTCTGTGCCTGTGCCACCCACATTTGATTGTCATCTCCAGTAGGGGTCTAATTGCTTTATCGATTCTCTTTGTAGCAATCCCCTGGCTTTACCGATTGCCAAGCAAGACAGTTTGCTGGAGAAAGATACCATGTTCAAAGATGCAGCTAAAGGCTTATGCAAGCAGCAGTCTCAAGACGGTGCATCTGAAAATATCACTGTGAACACCACAACCAAACTCGAGCAGGTAACAGCATGCAAGGTCTTGAAATTTTCATTAGTGCTTAGGTCTGGAAATTAAACTTAACGAAGCTGAAAACCACCGTATTTTTTCCTCTCACCATACAACAATATCATTTGCACTGTGGAGCCTTGTCACCTTGATCACTCCCTGCAGCGTTTCCTCTGCAAATTGAACAGCTGCTCTCTGCCAGCTACTGGTGGCAGGTCAGGGGCTGTGGGGAGGGCTCAGAGGCCCTCAAACTCCATTCATGGATCACAAACAGGGGAGGGGCAACTGTTGGTGCTGCCCAGACCGTGTGCTTGTCTCAAACTTCGAGTTTCAAAAGAAACACAACCCGGGAGACTGAAAAAACAAAGAAAATGTCTAAGTAACATCAAGTGGCAAAGTAAGTGGCTGAAATTCAAAGCTAGAAATTGCCAGATTTACAGCTGCAATGTTATCTTCCTTTCTTGTGATCATGCATTAGATTATGAGCACTGATTATTTGGATACACTTTACAGCTTTCTCCACAGGAAGACAATCTCATTCGGTATATAGGATGAATGCAAAAGGAGGCAATTTTCTATTGCTTATAAATCTAGCACATCCCAGGTTTGAATGTTTAGGACTTAAATTTTTTTAGGTTTTCCTTTGTGTTTGGTTTGGTTCTATTTTGTTTGGATTTTTTTGTGATACAAAAATGGTTATTTTTTGTTACATGCATTTGGGAGACACATATTCCAGAAATATTTAGCCATTTAGGAAAAAACTACTTTAGAATCAAGGGGGTGGGGGACGGGAGTGTTTCCATTAAAAATAATTTACTGTGAATTTGAAGCATGACAAAAGAGTGAGATATTGGTTTGATTTAAGCCATGTTCAGTTAAAAAAACCCAAAACTGCATCTCTGTCTTGGCAGCGGAATGCATGCTCCACTGGGTTTTATTTGGATATGTTTCAGAGGAATGACTTGATCATATGAGATCAATCAGTGCATCCATATGTAAATGATGTGAATCAATCTGTGAAAGAACTTCAGCTTTGGAATCCTGGGGAGTGCTCGGTTCCCTGTCCTGTCAGAGGACACCGCAACATGTTGGCTTACATCTTGTTTTCATGTCATGCAGTTACTGATGTTGCTGACTGATGTGATTTGATGGAAACTGTCATTCCAAGGGGCAAGCACTGCTGGTCAGAAAAGTGAATGCTTGCAACCCTTTAAGGAGGAATCCTCCTATAATTGTAGGAAAAGACAGGGGAGTATTAAGCTTACGGTCTTGCCAAGACTATTGCTTGCTTCTAGATGTTCAACAGAAGTGTGTACAAGAGTGCAAATACTTCTTTCTGCCTGATTCTCTTTTGATGTAAGCCTAGCCAAAAATATTCAAGTTTCTATGATCTCTAAGGTGAACTTTTGCTTTATAGTTTGTATGCTAAAACATACACAGAAGCTGATAAGAATAAGAACAGCTAATCTTTCAGGTGAAAATGAACAAACAGAAGTTTTCATGCTGGTAATTTCATCCTCCACCATGACTTTAAGTCTACTCAGGGTCCCAGGGCAGATTTTCAAATGCACTCCTGTTGTCTCATCACACTGCAGTGGAACTTCCCACAATACTTACAATTCAAAGACAAGAAAACAGACTTAAAGGTGAATCTCTTTTAGCTCTTTTATTTGAGAAATGTCTGCAGGAAACAGTCTGAAATTCTGCTCTAAACAAGCTAGGACTGTGTATCCTATGTTTTTTTAGAAGCAGAGGAAACTAGAAAATATCTGTAGTGGCTGAATGTGGAGTGATGCTCCCTAGCATGGAAGGATAAAAAGAATCCTGTCTGAGAAATTATCATTAACAGGGGATAGGTTAGGAATGGTGCTATTTTAGTGGGTTTTTAAATGACTGGTTGCATTAGAAAAGAATTAGTACGACTTTTAAGTTGGCAAGGGGTTAATGAGGTTTAGCTCTTTCAAAAGAGAGTAAACTACTTCAATCACTTCACTAGTTGAATTTTAGGAAAGTAAAGAGTCCCTAGATTTTGTCAAATTAAATTATGTAATATTTTTTCTTTTGATGTAATTGTTATCCTGGAAGTAGAGGGATTGTATTCTCTACTAATTGCCATACATTATGAACTGTAGGTATATATGTATCATATCTGTGTTTGCCTTAATAATATTTAGACCTTAGTTTTCAAAGATGAAATTTATCCGTTTAACACTTTTTTACTATGATTATTATTTAATATCACAACTTGAGAAGTAAAGTTTTTATTTAACGCTGATACTAAAGGAAACCTTTGAACAACCCCTTTCCCCCTGTTCCTGCCTTTTGGGTATCCTAATTCTAAGAAGTTTCTAATGAGTTGTCTTTTATTCTAACCAGTTACACTCAAACTACACTCCAAGTAATCATACTCTGTTTAATTTTTCAATAGGTTATGTGGAGTCATTACTTGGATTTTATGTTCATATATTATTGAAATATATCAGGATGATATTTCATATGCTTTCTGTCAGAAATACCACACATTCTTAGGCAATATGGCATGCAGATTAGGCCTTTATCAGGGGATCAAAAAGAAAAATTTCATCCTAGCACATTTCAGACATGCATTTTTAATAGAAAAAGCCTGTAACTTCTTTTGTTTGGAAAGAAATAACTGTTCAAATTTATATATCACTACAGGTTTTTTTAATTGCAGAACTGATGAAAAAGAGCCTTAAGAAAATATTATTTACCATGAAGATTTTTATTACCTAAGGCACAGGAGATGGGCATGAAGTGACTACTTCAATAAAGCATTTTGCACCTCTCTTGGCTTGTATTAGCTTTTGCTTTTTTCCTAGGTAAAAGGTGTTCTTTGATCATCAGTAATGTTAAGATCTATGCTGCCAAACAAAGAAAGCAGTATGAATAATTTCCAGAATTTTATCATATTCTCAATTTCTCTTCCTCTCATCTGGGAAGGATATTTTTTGATAGCAGATTCAAACAAATGGCTTGGAATTGAATTATATGCTGCATGCTGCAAATAAATATAAATTAAACATTTTCTTTCTCTTAATTAAGGTTTTTTTAAAAAATAAAACTATCTTATGGTTCTTGTTTATGTATTGTTGGCCACATGAACTGTGTGATAGAGTATCCCCTGATGCCCTTTGGATTGCTCCAGTATCAGTTATGACACAGAGAAGACTCAGCTGTGAATAACATATCACAAATAAGAGTTGGGATGTATATATATTTCAGTAACACAAATATGTAAGAAATATACATAACTAAATACTATATATAACTATGAAACTATATGTAACTAAAGACTGTTATATGAGCAAATACTGAATATTGTTAAGTGTGTGTAATTTAATAGAGTAAATAGAAATCTTCATTGCAAGCATTACAAAAATCTGAAAATTACCCACTCCCAGAGGCATATTTATATTGGAACTCATGCTGTATGTATGGCTATTTTTCTTTTCTGTCTCATAACATATACATCATGCAATTAGAAGAATAGCCAAATAGATGCATTGAGCTAAAAAACACATCTGTATGCAGAGAAAAGTAGATGAGAATGGAACTTTAAGATGCCCCAAAATAACATATTAATAATGTATAAAATGTTTACTGTTAAGTCAAATCAGTTGTGAGTTTAAGGGATTTAGAGTTTCTTATTTCTATGTGATTATTTGCTTGGTGAACTATGAAATTTGATGCAATGAGTCAGGTAGAAAATGCTAAAACACCAAATCCTAAACTTCATAAGAAACAAGAATTGAAAATATTTTGATGTCCTTACTTGGAGTTTTACTGAGCACTTCACATTTCTAGCAATACCTACAGAATGAGCAATTTTGGCCATGCCTAGATTATGAAAAAACTGTAAGCCAGTGCCTGTTTGCTGGCCTAGGGCTGTATGGGATGAGTCCATAAACACCTCTAAGGCATTTTTTTTCTCTCTCAGAGATGGGACCATGTCCAAATGACCTATGGGAAATTATTATTGTCATGTGACCTGAAAGATATCTAGGTTTCATCTGCGTGAGTGCTAGCTGATAGGAACCAGGAATGTATAAGGAAGTGTGCTAAAAAGTTCAGAAGATATGGAGAACCCCAGGGCAGTACTTTTATCCAAACCTTGCTTTTATTTACAAATACATAGGAGAGATTTAATCTTCTCAGAGACAGATTAAAAGAAGCTCATTCTATTCACAGATGTTCTGAGTTTTGATAGCACACAAGGGAGTGCAGTAAGGCCAATGCCTGTTTTGTTCCTACATCCCAGGTGAGCACACTATTAAGGAAAGAAGGCCACAGATTTGTTTCTCTGCTCTCTCTCTACAAGGCACTTAAAAATATTCTTGGAATTCTTTTGTTAATTTTTTTTCTATTCCAATGTACATCATCAAAGACAAATGCCAAAAAGTAATTTAATTTTTGTATGGCCAAGGGTAATTCTTGTTTTCTAGTCAGCTGTGTGTCCAACTGCCATGATTAAAAACAAAAAGAGCAAGAAGTGCCATCTTCTGTGTGACAGAGAAATCCTCATTCACCTCAGTGGGATGAGGAGTAAACCTCTGCAATAGGTAGACATACACCTGTAAGGCAAAGGTAGGGAAATCTGAGTATCAGGTTTTCTGAACTCTACCTTGATATGGCAACTGAATTGCAGCTAAGAAGTTCTGTGTCAGATCCCCAGTATAAACACAAGTATCCATAGGCTTTGGGCTCCTCCCTATGACAGAAGCATGCTCCATGCTCCCTCCAGTATCTCCCAGTCTCCTTCTGCCACTGATCTTCTGCCACTGATCTCCTGTTACTGATCTCCTGTCACGGACAAAACCTGAGGGTGCTGAGGTGTGACGTGGGGTTATTGGTTGGAGACAGAAATGACAGAGCTCACCGAGGGTCATTGACAAACAGCCTGGTTTAGTGTTATAGGGGCTTCAAATTTCCCAAGCTTGGGCAGCTGATTGGCCGGGTTTCCGCACTGCCCAGCTGTCTGGCCAGTGATATCTCTGCAGTTAGGATCAAATGGGATTGGCTGGGGATCCCCTGTGTAGGTTTGAATCCAATCTGTCCTTACCGTACCCAAGGACTCTTTTTTCTTCTAGACTGTTCGAGTTTGTGGCTCTGATATGGCCAAATTGATCTGGCAGCTGAAACTGTGCACTGAGGTGTTCATCACAAAGGGGCAGTGTCTGCTTTTCTCCTGAGCCTTCATTTTAAGCAGAACAATAGAAAAAAGAAGTTTCATCTTGATTGTACATTCTCAAAATAGACCCTGAGTTGTTATAATAAACTCTGAACAAAATACTTAATTCTGTTGCTGTTCATGTGAGAATTTTCTGTTTCTGGGTATTTTGCTGACATAAAAAATTAATCAAACTACATTTTAAGTGTAGATCATTATTTGTAAGCACATTTCGTAATGTGTCAGTGTTTATTTTGTCTTTAATCAAATTTTCATTATCAATGATTCTCGTTTCTTCTGCCTCCCATTTTAAGTGTAGATCATTATTTATAAGCACACTGCTTAATGTATCAGTGTTTATTCTGTCTTTAATCAAATTTCCATTATCACAGATTCGTTCTTCTTCTGTATCTTGTCTTTTGGATCTTTTCTGTTTCATTACATTTTTACTTACCCTTGCAGAGTTTATATTATTCACCCTAATCTCAAAAGTGTTAAACAATTTCACTCACCAGTTTTGGCTAAAATGGACTCTTTTGATTGTCTTCTGGTTTCCATAACAACACATTTCCAATTTCTTACTAACTTACTTCTATTCTGCAAGAAAAATTCCAGTAAAATTTCAAATCCCATATGTTAAAGAGTAGTCTCAGAGCTTTGTTAAACACTGCAAGAAATACCTTACAAGTCCAGTACCTAATTTCTTGATTTCATCTGCTATAAACATTTAATGAAGAGAGCAGGAAAATTGTATTTGATTGAGGAATCTTTATGAGTTTAAGGATTGCAAATGGCACTCTGGTGTGTTCTTAAGAGCCCATCAGACTCTTGCTGTTATACACTATAACACTGATACTAATTTTTATATTCTTCCCTTGACTGAGATTAATGATGTGGATTTATTTGGGAGTGTCAGCTTCCCAGTTTCTAAATTAATTTCTTTTCCCATAATTCTAGAGGTCTTGTTTTATACTGTAAGTTAGAATATTATGGTACAGAATGATTCATTGCGAAGTTACTTTATTTCTCTAATTTGTGTGTTCTAGATCAAGCTGATGCCTCCTGCTCCTAATGATGACCTGGCTTCTCTGAGTGAGCTAACAGACAGCAGCCTGCTTTACGAGATTCAGAAGCGTTTCAACAACAATCAGATATATGTGAGTTGTGTTCACCTATCAATAGTAAGCTTTCAAAAAAGACCAAAGAAAGAACAGGAAAAATAGCATTGCTGTCATAACTACTGGACAGTAGCCTGCCCCAAACTCATGACTAGTTTTAAATGGATGAGGGTATGTGTGTGTGTGTAAGCCCTGCAATTCCTCAAGTTTGGGTAGGAAAAGGAGAAATAAAAGGTGGAATATCACTTCAGACAGGTTTGAATACAATTTATGTGTGGTTTTTTCACGGAGGAAGTAAGTTGGTAAACATTGATGAACACACTTGTCATGAAATGAGCGTTTTAAGGTCACTCAGATCACAGTGTGGTTGGGGCAGGGGTGCACCACCATGATTCCCTTTCAAACCACCAAAAGAGCCTTCCATTTTCAATGCTATGTTAATTTAATACAACATAGTTACTGGAAATGTAAAAGAAATTTAGATTTAAACAGCTTAGAATTCAGCATGGGAGATTTAATTACTCATTTCTTCCAGCTGGAACTTCCATGGAACTAATTATATTGTAATGTTAATCATCTAGATACCAAAATAAATTTTTGTATCCCTGTCCACATCTTACCCATAACTTATTACTAACTTATTGAACAACTGAGTGGAATGTAAATGTGAAACATACATGTTATTTTTAAATTTATAAGGTGATTGCACTATTTAGACTAAAGGAATATGGGGAACTGTTATGTTGCTGTGAATCCTCTTGAAATTATGGGAACTTCAGTTTTAGATGTTATGGCATGCAATGGGGAAAAAAAATCTGGGGTTTGGGATGATGGATCAAATGCTAAAAAATACTCATTATATGAGTATTTATTTTTCTTTATCTCACTTTCAAAGATACAAGATAACTTCAGCTGAATTCATGAAGATCCACAGAGGAAGTCTTTTATTTTAGGATACTGAAGATTTCACCAGAAAGGATCTTGTACTCTGGAATTCTCTTAGCTTAATAGAATTCTCTTAGCTTAATAGAATCGCTGCATGTAGGCAGCGATCACTAGTATTTTGCTCATCAGCAGCCACTGTGCTTTGGTAGAGTGTCAGCATCAGTGCTGAAGATGTTTTCATCTTGACTTGGTTCTTAGACTTAGAAGGAAAATCCTTGGGCTCCAATTCCAAGCCAAAGTCCTCAGTAGCACTAAACACTCCCTGCTTCATGTTTTTTTTAAGCTCTATAAAGTTTCATTCCACTGGAAAACCCAACAGTGAAGTCAGGGTGGGTGAAAGAAGGGAAATAAATTGATGCATTTTAGAAGAAAACCAGTACATTTACTATGCAGGACAGTATTTTCCACTTCCCCAAACCAAAATGCTTCATCTTCAAAAAGACAACACAACTGGACCTGTTCACATGATGTTTTGCTGTCTAACCTCTTCAGAGACAGA
>VWYP01012010.1:0-92675 GCA_013400435.1 Pycnonotus jocosus
TATATGGACTGGCTTGTTGTCTGTCACAAAATTGGGATCTAAGTGAGATAATTATCCTGGGCTAATACAGATATAATGCCTTCATTTCTGAAACTAGCTTATTTGGTTATTTACCACATATTTCTCCTCTGTTCTGCTTTGTCTGCCACTGATAAGCTTTGAATTGTGCATTAATTCTGATTCTTTGTGTAAAACATGTGAGATGGGCACACATTGGTCAGGGTCTAGGTAGACAAAAAAAAAAAAAAAATAGCTGTTCCTGAGGGTTGAATACCGAAATATTACAGAGGGTGTTAATCACCCCATGAATGCACATGAACTGATTTCCTTTACCTTATCACTGTATTTAAGTGTCTGTAACATCACAAAATCAGCTTTTCCTGTGGTTTTCCAATTACTTCCTTTATTTGTTCAAAGTGGAAATAACACAATAGAGGGCTTAGCTGCAAAGTGAAAGTATTTCTACACTCAGCATTACATTCAGAAAATATAAAGGGCATTTGAAAATTGAATTTTAAAATTTTTCAGAGGTAGCCTGAACGGAGCCTCACGGATCAACCAATTCAGCCACATGCTACCTCAGCCTCCCATGTAACATAATCTGTTCATAAATTTGGTGTGTTCCTTCCTAAAATGGATTAGGTTTCATGCCATAACTGCTCCTATGAGAAGGCTGCTTCAAACCCTCGCTCTTCTGACAGTTTAAAACTCTTTTCTAATGTCCATCTGAAATTTATTCATGGACAGTTAGTACCCATTTGTCCTCTTGCCAAAACTGTCCTGTAGTTTAAATAGTCATATCAACTTTCAGCTTCTGTTCTGATACTTAAAACAAGCCTCTCCTCCCATGTATGAAGTTCCACATTCCTTGGATAATCCCAGTGCTCTTCTCTGCACCATCTTGATTTCCAGTTCATCTTTCTTGATCACAGATGACCTGAATTGTGACTATTATTCCAGTAGTAAATAGTTTTGTGCCTGGGCAGTGGTTGTCACCAAACCCACAGTTTCCAGTTTAGCTCACCCAAGTGAAGACATGTAATGGAGGTTCTGATTTTAGCCAGGCTGGTTTACATGATGAATACAATTCCCAGTATGTTTCCACAGTGCTTTCAACTCCATCTAGACAAGAGACAGGCTTAAAAAACTGTAATAAAAGCCTTCTTCCATCAAGTTCTTATCAACCTACATTAGAATTTGAGTGTCTTTGAACTGGTGAGAATACAAATTGCATATTTGTGTCTGAGCTATTTACAGGTTGTAGCTCAGGGTCACAAGCAAATTATTGTGCTTTTCCAAGCTGCCATATGGCAGCTGACCTGCCATAGTTGGCTGTGTTTGTTGCAAATGTGATGTAATGCAACACAGAGGCTGATGCTATGCTGCAGAAGCTGTTGGATGCTGCGGATGAGGGTTGGAAGTCATCTCCATAAAATTACTAACTTTAATAAGCTCCAGGCTGAGATACACAGATTTACTGCTCACATGCATTCAAGCTTCTGTTACAGCCAGTGTGTGTCTGGACAATGATAAAGGGATGGAATAGAGAATGTCTTCAGCTGGACCTTTGTCTGTGGGGCAGGGGGACTGTCAATAGTCAATAGAGAGAAGTGGTCACTTGCAAATGAGATTTTTGCCACTAATCTTCAGCCAAGCTGGGTCACAATCTGCCCCATAACTTGGAACAATGCAAGAATTCAGAGACAACTTCATGTGTTTTTGGTGAAGCTGAACCTGATATATGGATCAAGGGTCATCTGCAATAATAACTTTTGCAAGTATTTTTAATGTGTGCTGTGTCACTATAGTGGGTGCAGGAGAAAATACAGTGCTCCTTTCTCCTTTCTCCTTCTTCTTGAGACCAAGGAATGAGAATTGTTCTTTGACTTTGTGGTTCCTGATGCAGAGTGCTGGGTGGAGGCTCTGGATAATTTAGGTAGCTGAATGGAGGTGTCTGAGTTCCCACTCTAGTTAGAGGGCACAAAGTTGTTCTGGAAACGCTGAATTCCAGTGAGTTCTTCAGTTAGTGGTAACTACATGTAAGAACTGTGTGATTCAGCTGCTTAGTGCCACCTGAGGTATCCTGCCCATGGCAGGAGGTTGGAAATAGATTTAAGGTCCTTTCCAACCCAAACCACTTTCTGATTCTCTGAAATATCTCAGCAGTGCCTTCCTAATGTTCTGCAGGGCCCAGCCCCTGTGTGTTCTTCTTGTTTGGCCAGTCCTTTTCATGACTGTGAAAACAGACCTTCATTACCCATAATGTGATCCTGTTGCTGATTCATGGGTGTTTGTATTTATCCTCCCTGGAGAATTAGTGTCACCCTGTGGATATATTCAGTGTTCACCACAAGCAGGCTTTGGTGAGTGGGACCTTCCCTCAGCCAGGGGCTTTGGAGTAAACCAAAGGATTGGAGGATTGTCTGGAAAGAGAGCTCAATGCTTCTCTCCACGTCAGGAAGAATTGTGCTCTAGCAATTCCTCTGTCAAATAGTGCTACTAAACAAGCCCATAATCTTTTTTAGTAGTAGAGATCCTGGCTGCTCCCAGAGTTTCCAACTATTCACATCATCTTGCACCAAATAATAGGGACATACTGATGGGTTTTCTCCCTCAGAGTAATTTCTAAGCAGGTGCTGTGGCAAACATTCTTTTTCTTCACTGTCCTTTGAAAGAGTCTTCCAAAGCCTCTCATCCAAGCCACAGGCCAGAGTTGAGAAATGGTTTATAGCTGCAATATTTTTTCCTATATGCTTCAAATAAAGAAAAAAGCAAACTCAAGAAAATGCTCTCCTACCTTCCCACCCCTTCTTATGAATTCTTTTGTCATTTTGAAAATGGGTTGATTTGATTTCCTTGAAATATTGCAACACATATACAAAATTGCTCCCCAGCTGAGAAGTTTTTATATCAAGTTTCATCCCTTCTGCTGTTCCTTTATTTTTTTTCTTCAGGAAAAGTTGCAAACCCATGAAAACAGGAGGGTTAATAATGAAAGTGCTGGCAAGGCCTTAGTGTAGCATTTCCAGATGTGCTGGTGCAATTAGGTCAAATAGAGTTGGATGAAATCAGAAGTGACCCAAAGTCTTTGTCAAAGCCTTGAACAGGGCCTTGAGGGGGCTGAAAGCATTTAGTGGAGTTTTCCTCTGTGTTTTGGAGGGGGCTACCATATTCCTTTTTTTAGAGGGAATTGAATGTGAAGAACACCTTTTGCAGAACAGAATTTCTGCCTCCAGTCACAGGTAAAATGGGAAGTCCAGAGGCAATCAAGAACAAGGCTCTCCCTTCCTTCTCCCACATCATCAGTACTGAGGGAAGCAGCTCCCTGCCTCAAACACCTCCAGACCTTGGAAACCTTCAAGCAGCTTTCTAGCTGTGTAATTAGCCAAAGCAAAAAAAAAAAAAAAAAGTTTCTGTTTGGATAATTGGATGGTTTGCATCAAAAACTGGCTCTGGATTAAAGCTCTGCAGTGCAAGCTCATCTCACAACAACTGAAGGATCTTGTTATGGCTTTAGATATGCACAAACACACATCCCACTAAAGGCTAGGGGAGTCCCAAGTGTGTATCCACTGCAAGGCTGACTGATTTTTATATTTTCCTTGGTTTTTCACTTCCTTGTTTGAGTCTGGAGAGGAAATGGATAATAGGAAAAATCAATATCTTCCCAAAAGGTGCTTTGGGGTTACTGCATGTATTTGCTGTTCTGCAGTGTGTGAGGACACACAGCACAAGGATTTGAGAGAGGCAAGAATAACAAGGAGCAGAGCTTCTCCTTTGGGATAGAGGCATTGCCTCTCATGTGGAGCTCTGAAGGAAGCCAGAAAACCAAACTAATTCATGTCAGAGGCTGGGATGAGCCAAGGTATCTTCAAACCTGTAGCTGAAAACAGAGGAGTTTTCTCATACCTGGGTTTGTTAGTCTGTGCTGTCCCCTTGACTTGAAGTTGGAATCTCCTGCTTAGGTTTCCTGCAGGACACTCCCTCCGTGTCACATAATTTACTCAGAGAGGAAAACAAATCCCAGCAGGGTTTGAGTTTTGTGAGCATTGTGTGACATGCTTCTCTGGATATCCATTCTGAAGCCACGTCTCTCTCAGCTAAGGTTTCTTATTTTCTTCCCAGACCCAGTGGCCCCCTCTGCCATTATTGAATAGCTGTATATATTAAAAAACAAATTAGTAAGTTAAGAGCTCTCCAAGAACACCCAGGTGCTGAGGAAGTTGTATTTGTGCCTCCAGAGGTGGCACGTTTTCCCCTTCAGATGATACCTGATCTGGTGTTATGGTATTGTGTTAACTGAGCATTATCGTGCTCAGAAGAGCTGCAGCTCAGGTGAGACATAAATTTGAGACCCTGCTTGCCTGCAGTGAACACTTTAACCAGGGAGAAATTTGTGGGAAGGCAGGAGGGATGATGAGGGAGTGGAACAGGGATTTCTCTTGCTGTAGGCTCCCTTCACCAGGATTCATCCAGAAGGGTTTTTTTCTCTTAAAAAAAAAAAAAAAAGTGCTCCCACCTTCATACTTAAAACCTGCCCTAAACATAAAATTTTCTCACTGCTTATTTATCTTCTCTGTTGTGATCACAAGGATATAAAAGGGAGTGAGAGCTGAAAGACTCAGATCTCTCCACTTCTCTGCACATGGAAAATGTGAGAGCATGATTGGTGTCTTACAGTGTCTTGTGGCAAATAGACAGAGGGACAGGGCTCTGGTATCTCCTGAGTCTGTCCATCACAGTTACATGGCACTAAATCCCATCTCCACCTCTCCAAAGTTGCCCACTTGGCAGCCTCAGTGCCAGGGAGGGCTTGCTTTTGCTAGAAGCTCTAAAAGATGTTGAATACCTCTAGATATGTGAAAAGCACACAAATCCTCCAGGATTTACTCCAGGGCAGCGTTTATCAAACCAAGGAGAAAGCTGGATCCTTGGATCCCTGCCATTTTAAAGCTCTGAAGATTATTTCTGGTTACTGAAGTTTGACCTCTGCATTTCAAGTTGGGCCCTGCACTCCCTAACCTAAATCTAAACCAGTCTGTGGCGTAGCTGTGGTTTTCTTCCAGGGTCAGCAATGGCTTAAATCCTTGCCCAGCTCAGTAAATTGGAAATGGCAGAAGAAGATTCCAGGGTGGTGGCCTGAGAGGAAGATGAATACATCAGTTCCAGATAATTACTGCTCTTTAAAAAAAAAAAAAAATTGGGATGTCTTGAACTTCTTTCTCATGTATTCGTCTATTTCATGTATTGGGCTGAAGATAAGTCTACATAATTAAAATGGTTCCCTTCAGCTTTAAAAATCTGTGAAGGGTTTGAGAGACTGCTTGGGTCTGAAGAGTGCCCTCTAAATCTTAGGGGAAAAATATTGCAGCATAGAAAACCAGTTGTGTTTATTCAGGATATAATAAATGGACATAAAAAATACTTTGCAGAATAAGCCTCAAACCCTGCATTTGGGTAGCATTGCATAGTCTATTTAAAATACATTTATTTTTAATTTTTTTCCTTGCCACAGTCATCTGGGTTGTATTACAGTAAAGAGATGAACAGCAAAGATTAGCAAGGTGGTCATCTGTCCACTCACAAACTCAAACCAGGATTAACTACAAACTTTCTAGCAATTACAAGCCTGGTTCAGGATTCAGGTCATTAGTGAATACATTGTACAGAGCCAGATCAGATACTTGAGGACAACTACTGGATATATTTTTGCACTTTGACTGTGACAGTTACTAACTGCTTTGTGATTATGAACAGCAGTAGAACCACTTTACTGTAGTTCTGTTAATGTTATTTTAGGTTATACATGAGAAACTCAGATAAAACAATGTCAAAAATGTATTAAACTGGATATGGCATACAGATATTTAATTCGTCTTGATTTGCTCTTGGAAATTCTTCTCGGACATGCTTTGTAATTTTGTGTGAATTTCCAACTTGAGATACAACCATTTTTTCTTTTAATGAAGAAAAAATATTGAAGATTTTAGGATTTGTCTTACGATTTTATGTTGAGCCCAATTCAAATGTCAAAGACTTATTTTTCCCCCTATTTTCAGAGATAGGCACTGGATTTGATCTAGTTGTGCATACACTCACCTATATTTCAGGAGCTATTGGAGATAATGCCTAATAGCTGTTATCTCACAGTTTGCTGCTCTTGAACTTTCTGGAATGAAATACTCAAACTGCCATTTTTATCTGTGCTTCTAAGTTTCATTTCCTGGGGATCAGATCCAAAATTAATATCTATATAATAAAATAATAATAGCAACAGGAGAGAGCATTGCCAATGCTTTCTGCTTTTCCTGTTCTTTATATATTTCAGTAGATTATTATACCAATAGTGCTTTGCTAAGTGGAAAAGTAGTAAAACATCAAATAATATTCTGATTTGTTCCTTGTCACAGGAAGAGATGAAGCCTAGAATAGGTTTCCAAGTGCCTGAGTCCTGCACCTGCATTTTCTCCCAAAATAGTTGTATTGAGCTGTTTTATTTGAGGCAAAAATGCTCAGCATTAAGTTAATGGCCCTTGCTGAAGTCAGCTGCATCATCAGCAATGCTGGGGGCATCCAAAGCCTTGACTCTTGATTTTGGTTGTTATATACCTGTATAAAATGTACATATAGATGCACCATGTGAAAAAGAAAGATTTATGCCTTTTTACTTCTCTTGACTCATGACATCAATGTCGATGATCCATTCCCTGTAGGCAAGATGAAGCAACCACCCTGTTTTACAGTTAAGGGAATTTAGCAATAGGGATGTGACCAGAGTGTGCTGGTTAATCTCAGAGTCAGAGAGTGTCCCCTGGCAGTGTTTAGGTTACAGAGATGAACCCTCAGTGCTGTTAGTTCAGCAGGAGGAAAAGTGGATCCAGTTTTTTATTGTTGCAAAATGATAGGAAAATGTCACAGACTTTGATCTTTGCATTTAGCTAAGCAAAGGATGTCCCAAGCTGCATTTCAGACTTGGAGCATCATCTTTTCTGGCCAAAGGGCTTCTGGGATGACTTCTTCCTTCACTGCTCTCCAGAACTCTCCCTTGGACTGAAAAAAGTGCAGAACAGCTTTCTTCTGGCACAACTCACTGCCAGGCCTTCAGACTGACAGGTATGAAAATATGAGCTAATGCTTATCAGATGCACATCTGAAATCACAACACAAAACTCCAGAGGTAAAGAACACCCCAAGTCATCTAAAGCCAGCTCCTGACTTCCTAGGACACCAAGGATCTTTACCACAGGCAAGGTATCTGATAGCTTCTGATGCTTCAGAAGTCTGCATGTGAGCTGAACCAACTGCTGCTGGTTTTACCTGAGAGCTCCATTTTCCAATTCTCCTAAAGCAACACAAAAATGGGGAACAAATGGAAGCAGCGATGCTGTGGTGAGATGACTGTGAGTTCAGAGAGAATGTGAACTGGATGGATGGACTGCAAAGCTGGTGGGAAAACTGGACCACTGAGCTTGTGGAACAATGGCCATCAGCAGGATGGGCAGCTGGTGACCAGTTGCTGGCACTTTTGGGGTCAATAGTGGGACTGATACTGCTGAACACTGTCATTAATGGATTTTAATGGGACAGGGAGCACCTCAGCAAGGTCATGGATAGCTTTAAAATGGGGAAAATGACTGGAAAGTAGAAAATAGGGATGACATTCAGTTGGAATCAACCTAAAAGAATGTTTGGATACGGAATTTATTGTTTCATGAGAGTTTGGCTCCAAATATATATTGAAGCTGAGAGATGAGAACATGCTTGTTCCACATAGTCTCTTTCCTGTGGAAATCATGAGGAACAGCTCAGCATGAAGGACCTTCAGGACTTTGCTTGGTTATTCCTGCACTAGCCCAAACATTTGTGCTTGTGAGGAATTTATCAGTAGGAGTCATGGGCTCCTGGAAATGAGAAAGGAAGATGGAATGACAGAGCCTGTTGACAAAAGAACAGGGTTTCTTAACAGTAAAATGCAAAAATTAATCTGGAAACAAGAGCATCTCCTGATGGAAAGAGTTTTCCCTTGAATTGAAGATAAATTGATATATTTTTCAGATTTTAATGGCTTCTAAGGTATAGGGACATTAGTGACCAGAACAAGACAATAAAAATAGTACAAAGTTATGATAAAAACATTGATGTTTGTGAACGTAATTTTTTTTTTTTAATATGAGTGAAGAATTTAATACTTGTATATGGAGTCACAGCACATGGGGATTGTAAATATGGAGATTGGAATTTTCAGCAGAAGTCTCACCTGAATTACAGTTGGAAGAGCTGTCCCCTGTTGACTGAGGAGCAGCTCCTCACATTCCCCACCCCACTAGCCCAGACTGGATTCAATCTTGCCCATTAACTCAGCAACTACTTTGCTGAGGGGAAAACATGATGAACTCTGAGTTTCAGATGGTTTCAAGGTGCTGCTGACTTTTACAAACTGCACAGACACCTTTTAGTGGTTAAAGGACGTGTTTATTTCTTGCATTATTGGTCTGATTAGAACAGTTCCTCTTGCAAGTGTGTAAAAGGTGGCTTTAAAACAGTGCCTGAACACCTGCAGGATGAGAGCCAGTCAGGTTGTTTTCAGCCACCTTTTCTAAGCCTGTTGAGCAAAGCCAGGCTCTGTGTATGTGTGTTACAATCCTTAGGGATGCATTAGTCACAATAAATATGACTAAACACGACTCTTAAGCTGACTGACCTTCATGGCCTTGCTTTATGGTGCTTCTTTCATGCTTCACCCCCTGAAATTTTGAAATCTCTATTTAAAATTTTGTCCAAAATATTTTTTGTATTTCTGAAAGTAAATAGAGAAGAAGAGGTAGTAGAGAGGGGAATTGTTTTGTTTATGTGAAATTCAGGCTTAGCAAGGAGGCTGTCATGTGAAAGGGAAAAGAGAACATAACCTAGGGCCAAATGAAGATATGAAGAACAGATTAGTACAAGAATTTTAGACATGGGAAACACTGAGTTTGAGATCCAGTGGGGATCTGACATGAAGACAGGGGAGGAATGAACATTTGAAGTGTTAAAAAAGCACCCAAACCAAATATATAGGTAAAGAACTGAGAATAGAATTCAGAATCTTACTGATTGAGAAGATTTAGGGCATCCCAGGAACATAACTGTGAATACTTGAGGGTGGTCAGGCCCTGGCACAGGTTGCCCAGAGAAGCTGTGGCTGCTCCATCTCTGGAAATGTTCAAGGCCAGGTTGGACAGGGCTTGGAGCAACCTGGGGTAGTGGAAGGTGTTCCTGCCCGTGGCAGGAGTATTGGAATAAGATGATTTTTAAGGTCCCTTCCAACCCAAGCATTTCATTCTATGACTTCCAGGAAAATGGGACCAAGAACCCTGAAAGAAATCAGGAATGATTGAGCCTGAGGCATAAACTGTTGAGAGACTGGGAGTGTGTACAGGAGATACATGGAAAAACTACCCAAGCATGTGAAAGGGGCAGGCCTGGCTGTGCCAGGGAGGATCCAGGTCTGCTGAGTGTGCTGAGGATCCATCTGAGAATACCATGGTTTCACAGGAGTCCACATTGTTATGGCTGGTGACTCTCAGCCTTCAGAGGCCTCTCAAGGCTGCTCATGACAAAGAGTGAGACAGCCTGACCCTGATCCTGGAATTCATTTCATTTGTTTAGCTCCACAGTGGGAATGTTGGCATCTGAGCCAAGTTCCCACTGGAGCCCCAGGAGACAAAATAGGTGCTTGAAAGGCATAATCTCATCTGAAGTTACTCTTCAGCCACTGTAACTCTTTCACCCTGTTAGGTGGAGATTTTTTGTGGTTTTTCCTATCAACTGTTGCTGCAGCCCACAAGTATGGTTCCAGAAGACTTCCAACATACCAACATCTCCAGATGAAACTACATGTCATATTTCTGGCTTTTATCTAGCTGATAAATAGCTTTGAGAATTACAGACAGTGGCTTTCTATGTTGAGAAGTTCCCCAAAACCTGAAGTCACAAATCCTATCGAAATACATTTAAATCCAGTTTCAAAATGTGAATAAAATGGGTTGGTAATGGTGAGCTGAACTGATTCCTCTTCAGAAGAGATCAGTTTGATTTTGTAGTTGAAATGCCTCCTACCAACAGATAAACATTATAAAATTTAGACCTGGATAAAGCATAAAAAAAGCTGAGTGCATGACAATTGCTCAGGTGCTGACAACACCTTTGATGTGTAAATCTTCTGTTCTGCCTCCATCAACTGCATCACCCCTGTAGGTACTGGATTGCACAACATTGGCCTTTATCCTGGAAAAATTTAACAGTCTAGTCTTTATAAATCTTTGATGCAAGAGCAGGGTTGGCACTGCACAATGCTGTGGAATTACCAATTACGTCCACAATGTCCATTAAGTTACTCTGTGAGTTCACATTGCATTAAGTAAATGTGTTATAGGATTGTGTGCTGTCATATACCTTCTATGATGGTTTTAGGAATCAGATTTTTGCTGTTGTGTGAGGGACAATTTTTAGGCTCTCAATTAATAATGCATTACAAAGGGAATAATAAATGCATATTAGCTCTTTCATCCATGAAGCAATTGCACAATTGTGTCTGGCCCAAAAGTCTTTGAAATGTTCCAACTGTGGACAGATCTTGGGTTAGGGATGTGTGGGTTGCAGCAAAGCTACAGAATGTGGTGACAAGCAGGAGTACCAGGTAGGGCAAAACACCATGGGAATGTGCATGTGTATTCCCAAACTTCCTAAAAGATACCAACAAGTGCTAGAAACTGAAACAGCATCAGGTGAGTAATGATTCACTGCTCAGCCCTCTGGTTCACACTCAGATTTGTGTCCAAAACATCAAACCAAAGAATTTTTCAGCTCATCCTGCCAGGACGGCTTTACTCCTCTTTCCAGCACAAAAGAACTCCAGCAGTACCAGCAGTGAAGCCAGAAGGATCTGCTGCAGCACTCTGTGCTGCTGAGACCTCTCTCTTCCCTGCTGGTGCAGAATCCCATGTCCCAGGGCTGACTGCAAACACATGGCAAATCCCATGTGCACATGAATTCAACACAAGAATAAAAAGCACAAATAAGGCCAGGCTGTCTGTCTCATCCACTTGCATACCTTTCACTTAAAAACTTGCTGAAAGCCTCTCCAGATTTTCAGTCAGAGCAGAGGTGATGATTGGAGCTGTGTGAATCCACAGAAAGGGAGACTCCCTGACACAGGGCTCTGCTAGGGGAAAGAAACCAGACAGAAAAAGAAGGTGACTCCGGAGTCCCTCTTATTTCATCTCATTCAGGCTACCAACTGCTCCCTATGTCCCTGAATTTCCCCTGTTAGCCTCTTGCATAAGATTGTGTGTTATTTGGGGCAAAGACTATTTTTCTGTTCAGTTTTTGCCCAATTCTCATTGTAACAGCTTTGTCATTGTAACTGCGGGTGTGAGGCTGCTAAGAACAGTAACAATATTACCAGTAGTAATAATTATCCTATTTTTCAAGTCTAAGCTTTAAACTTGGACTCATCTGGGTTGAGTTCTTTTTTATGGGTGCTCAGTTATTTTTTAAAAATTTAACTCCAGACAAAGTGGCCCTTTTCCTATTTGCTCCATAAAGACAAATCACTTGGTCAAACAACCTGTTTCACCAATTCCAAGAAGCAACCAAGATCCAGTGGCCTTATTATAGGTGTAAACACTATTCTCACCGTGAATTCATGGTGATGGACAAGATGGAATTTTTTTTCATTCTTGTATTGAAAACTTGAGGGCGACCATAGAAAACAACATAATTTTCATCAGATTCCAGTGCCTCCAGCAGCTGCAGAAAAACTCATTTGGCCAAGCTGCAAAAAGGAAAAGGGTGTGGGGAAAGGAAATAATAATTGCCTCAGCTATCAATGTCTCTACCATTTGCATGCTGGAGCTGCTCCAAATAATTTTGCCTGCTCTGGAAGTCGCTGTTTACTCCAGTTGCTTTGTACTGGGCTAACAGCTCCAATAAATTCCATGCTATTCCTATGGCTCAGGGTGGCTGTCATTTGAGTTTATGAATGTGAGATTTGTTTGGCTCTCCCCCCCATGAGTGATTTGGGTTAGAAAGTGTGATTATATTTGGGCAGAGGGAGAGAGATGCTGCGAGAAGGCAAACTGAACAGACATTGTGAATATTTATTTTTTTTAGATGGAAGGCAGTTGTATTTATGTGCAGTTGTAAAACAGAAAAGATATTGGTTTCTGCTGCAGGAATTATATACTAACTCCAAAAAATGTACACAGTGAGAGCTTATAATAGAAACTTATTCCAACAGAATCTTTTTTTTTTTTCAACAAACGTAGATTGGCATGTGGAGCATGCTGTGCTGAAGAGATCGAAGCTTGATTGTGGTTTCATATCTGGCATTCCTGAGTGAACAGAGAACTGTGGTCCTTATTCATAGCATTTTGAGCTGGGGGCAAGACAGGGGACTCTGCCATGCAGAATGGTTCTTGTTTTTGCAGGGAATGAGAAGCCAGAGGAGCTGCCAGTTCCACTGTCCTTCATTTTAAATCCTCTGCCCTCCGTGAGTCTTCTTGATGTGGCAGCATGGCGGTAAAATGCCAAAAGAAAGTGGAAAATTTTGTCCTTCTAAGTCATATCAAATCAATTAATTTGCTAAAGCAGGCTTAACAAATGTAATTCATTATAAAAACACAGGAGGAGGCTTTTCTGTTTCCATGGGTTGCTTGGGCTTCACATGAGGAAACCAGGAACGCAATTTGGTTATCCATGCTGGAGTAGTGCATAATGTTATACGCTTAGGGATTTCAGGAGAGCAAGGCATTCTCAGCTTTGCCTTTCCAGTGCTTGCAAGGCTGAGGCTTTGTGAAAGAGGTGGTGCTTCCAATCTGTCTTGGAAAACTCTGTCATGCCCATACACTTCTGTAAAGGGCTCTAGTGGTGAAACACGTGGTCTGACAGGTGCTGGAGAGCCACGAAGACATCATCTAGGTCAGGCTGGCACCACCATAAACACAGGAATTTGTGTGGTTATGTTAAGTGCTAGCTCCTTCTTGTGCCAGGGAGAGGGTTTTAGTTTGTGAAGTTCATCACCATGAAGAGTTGGAGATGTACTGGAGAGATGTCAAGTAGCACCACTTTGTAAAGAGACACTGCCATGAGTCCTACCCCAGGAACTGAGCTTTAGGTTGTAAATTTAGTTCAGGGCTCTTCAATCCTTCAGTGGCCCCAGTGTCTTCCTTTGCTGAAATTTCCCACTTTTACTTTCTAAGGAACTGATGGTGAACCTGGCAAATTTTTAATATTTTACCCATTCAAATGTAGTCTGAGATGATTTAAAACTCTCCCCTTTGTTGTTAATTAAGGCTTTCTATCACTAAAAGTTCTCTTGCATTGCAAATGTGTCCCTGATCTCGTCACATTTTAGCATTTTTAAATAATAAAATTTCAGGGGCTTTTAGGTTGGCATAAGTTAATAATTTCTATTTTCTTGTCCTCTCAATGACCTTATTCCAGCCCTGCTTACACAGCTCATAGAGGCAATAGAAGATCCTCATTGGGACGGGATTCAAGAGCATGTACAAAAAAAATGACATTTGTTTTCCTGTTTCCTACTGGATTTGCTGAGTGATGTGCTGCTGAGGAAAAGCTGGCTAGCTCTGCAAGCAAGGGACCTCGGGTACGTGCTCTGTAGGACACCTAGGGAGGTATTTGGGAACTGAAGGAAAGCAGGGCAGAAAGGCCCAAAGCTGAACTGATGACTTTGATGTATTCCAGTGATTTTCAGACAAATTAAGACACATTTTCCTCTGTAATACATGTAATACACGATGTCATCCTCAGTTCTGCTTTGTACTCCAGAATCTCTTGAAAAATTCCTTGAGTTTCCTTCCAATTTCAGATTTGGATAAAAAGTTGATATGTTTGATAGAGAGAAATTAAATATTGCCCCATTGTTGGGATTCAGATCATCCAATTCCTCTGGCATAGCCCTGTCCATCTAACCTAGACACACTGTGACCACTTAAGAGACAGTGGAAAGAAACTGGTGTGTCCAGGAAGTGATTTCTGAGACCTGGTTTAGACATTTCTTTAGGCTGGGAGGACCATCCAGAGGAGCTCCTTCATTCCTATGGCCTGCATGCAGAGGCACTTGAGGTGCAGAGTTTCAGGAATCCTGTTCCTTCTGACAGGAGGAGTCTCATCCTTTTCATAAAGTGATTGTCCTCCCCCCGAAACCACTGAGTTATCTTGCTACCATTCTCACTGTAAGATGATTTCAGACCTCAGCTATCTGGAAATTTGAAAAATACATATAATTTTTATAGTAAATATACTCCAGGACAAGAGAAGCCCATTTGCACTTGAACCCCCTCTTTCACTCATCAGCTCTTTTTCCTTGATGAGAGGGACTGATCTTCATTACCAAAATCCAACTGCTTTTAGACTCCCTTCAGGAGGAAATTTTAGTTAGACTTTTTTTTCTAAATTTTCTTAACCAAACCCAAGATGAACACAAACACTAAACCTTTCAGCTAGAAATATTTGAGTGATGCCTCAAAATATCTGAAGGAAATATTCAGTGCCCTAGATTAACAATCAACTGAAAGTATTTTTGGCTCCTCTTACTTTTCTTCAGAATTTACTTAAGCAACTTGGTCAGGTTCTGAAGCAACCCATATTGAGATTGAAATATGGAAGTTTGTGGAAATATCTCACAACACAATGGTTACTGTCATGCCTCATTTTTCTTAAAGAAATGATTTCTTATTGTACACTGCATCAAAATAGAGTGCTATGTTTTAACTTAGCCTTCTGAAAGACAATATGGGGCTGCATAACCAAAATCACAGAACTGACATGTTTAAAAGGGTAAATGATATTGAGTCTTCAGAGGGGAAAAAAAAACCCCAAAAAACCTACAGAAAAATTAAAGCAGTCTGTTTGAGTTGCCATTGAACATATGGATGCCAGATTGCAATGGTGAAAGCCCTCTCATGATTTGAATGCTTTGACTTTTCACAGTGGCTTAATTATGATTAAGAACTGCCCTCTGCAACAATGTGCAAATCAATAACTTGTTTTCCTACTCAGTGAGGAGAGAGCTCTTGGGGTTCCTTGGCTGGGCAGTGATCAAAGATGGTGCTCTTGAGCACTGATTGCCCTTCATGGTGCATTATTATTCATGGCAATAGTGCTTCCCACTCCTCTAATGGTGACATCATGGAATTAGTGAAGACAAGCCCCCTTTCTCAGCAGGACAGGCGCCAGCATTGGATGGAGGCATGGCTGCCTGGTCCCAAGGCAGATGCTTTCTGCTTTCTCAGTGCTCCTGGAGGGGGCTGGTGGGACCTCTCACCAACAAGCTCAAGTTGTACAGGACTGATATTGACAGCTCATTTTAATAATACACTTATCTGTTCTCTTCCCATGAACTTGCTTTCACCATCTTTTGAGAGTGAATTTGTGGGGAAAAAAAAAATACCCCACAAAGCAAGGATATGTGGCCAACCTGCTGTGTAGTTGGCCTTATAGAAATGGAGAATTTTAACTCCTAGTTCTTTCAGACAAGGTAGCTTTGCTAAACCATTACTGTCCCACACAGAAATTAAAGTTAGATTTGATAAGAGAGGTTAAAATGAATTTGGTCAGAGTTAGGAAAGGATTGGGTTGGATCTAGAGCATTAGTGAAATAAAGGTAATGATTAGAGAAAAGGTGAAAATAGGTCCAAGGGTTTAAGAGAGATGAATCTCTAAAGAAATAACCCCGAGCAACCAAGATGTACTTTCTGGTAGGGCTGGGGAAGTTCAAGAAGGCTGAAATGAGGAATGATCACAGAAAGATCATTCAAAATGCTCCACTATAGAAGAAAAGAAGAGAGCAAAAACCTCCAGCCCAGTTAGGAGTCACATCACCTCTGTCTGTGCTTGTCTCTTCAATTAGAGAGGAGCTTAAGGCAATTATGCTGCTAACTTTTGTGGCTCCATTGTGTGCCTAAAGTTAGGCAGGGCAAATATAGGCTTTGGAACTATATTCAGATTACTTATTTCTAAAACCTGTCAATAATGTATTAATCTGTTAATAATATATTCAGACTGCCAAGCTGTTTCATGTCTTTCTTTCTTTTGACTGTGTAGTAAATGTTCTGAAAGGCAAAGCTAAGTCTGCTCAGGGCCAGGCCAAAAAGCCAAGTGCCTGGGGCAGATAGGAAGCAGTCTGGACATAGAGGTCAGGAGGATTGGATCATAAGAATTCCTGTAGCCTTGCAGTGTCCTGAGGAGTCATTCCCTCCATTTTGGTGATGAAATGTGTGTTCCTCTCCATCCCTCTGGTTTCCTTAAGACAAGACTGATTTCAGCTTCCATGGAATCATAGAACCCCCAAGGATGAAATCCAACACCATCAAGGTCCACTGTGAAACCAGCACCATCACCATGCTCACCATTAAACCACATCCTAAAATGCCACATCCACACATCTGTTCACAGAATCACAGAATTGTCTGAGTTGGAAAGGATCCACAAGGATCATTGAGTCCAACTCTTAGGTGAATATATCCCCATGGGGGAATTGTACCCACACCTTGGGGTTGTCAGCACCATGCTCTGACCAGCCAAGCCAATCTCAGGGCCTACACTTCCAGGGATGGTGACTCCACCACTGTCCTGGGCAGCCCTTTTCAATGCTTTCCATCCTTTGTAAGAATAATTTTTTTTTCCTAATATCTAATCTAAGCCTCCCCTGGTGTAGCTTGAGGCCATTTCCTCTCATCCTGTCACTTGTTACTGAGGAGAAGAGACCAACCCTCACTACAGCCTCCTTTCAGGGAGTTGTAGAGAGCAGTGAAGTCTCCCCTCAGCCTCTTCTTCTCCAGGTTGAGCTCCCCCAGCTCTCCATGCCATCCCCAAGTCCTGTCTGATGCCAGGCACCAGAGTGCTGAGTGTTCTCACTGAGCACTGTGCCTTTTCCATGAGGGGTTTTTCTCTGCCCAGTTTTGCTCTCGAGGTGCTGCCTCAAGACACAGATGGATTATTGCCCTTATGCTGAGCATGTAGCTGTGTGTGCACCATTTGTAAGGATCTGAGCTTTGTAGCTCCTTGGGAAGGAGATGCCCTGGTATGAAAGGTCCCGAGGAGCTGTACAGTGCTTCACACTTTAAACCCCAGTTAACTTGCACCATTGTTTTCTCTGCATCTGCTGCCTGATCTCCTCAGATGTGCTTTGCCATGTGTGCTGTGGGAGTATCTTAGAGCCTGTAGTTCACCCCAAGGACAAATTCTAGTTTGGGGCAGCCTCTCAGGGCTGCAGAGCTCTGAACAGCCAGTTGTCTCAGCAAAATTTCATAGCTCTAGTCCCCAATGCCTTTGACCCTGAGCATCTGGCTATATGTAAATATAGATATATATTTATACACACACACACACACACTCTGGACAGTTTGCTCTGTGCTGCTTACAGTGCAGCTCCATTAAAGCTCTGTGTTTTAAATGCTTCCCAAGAGCCATGGTTTAAATTGAGTGGAGTTGACTACTTGTATGAAAAGTCATCTTCTCCTGAATCCAATTCATATCCTGGCAAGTGTCTGCCAAAAACATTATTCCCACCTCCTCTTCTCATGAAAAATGCATATAAAATGCCCCCTGAATGGTACCTAAAAAATTCATAGTTCCTGACCACATTATAGTGGTGGAACCTAGCAGTGTAAAAGATGCCTTGTGACTCCTACAGAGATGATGCCCTGTTCAGGAAATTAATCTACAGGAGAAGCCTAAGCACACTGGCAAGGTTCTGCAGGGGCTATTCATGTGTTTGGAAAGAATGCTGCAGCTGTTCTCATTTACAATATTTAGTGTGCTTGACAAACATTTGCAATTCAGAGTATATAAGTTTATCAGTATATGTATAGACATGCATGGAAATATCCACATGTTCTACTATGGAATCAGGATCACAGAAGGGTTTGGCTTGCAAGGGACTTTAAAGACCATTCCATTTCCCCCCATTATTGTGGGCAGGGACACCTTCCACTCTCCCAGGTTGCTCCAATCTCCAGACCTTGAACACTTCCAAGGATGGGGAAGCCACAGCTTCTCTGGACAGCCTGTGCCAGGGCCTCTCCACCCTCACATGGAAGAATTTCTCCCCAATATCCCATCTAACCCTGTCCTCTGAAAGCCATTCCTCCTTTTCCTCCATGCCATTGCAAAAAGTCCCTCTCCAGCCCTCTTGGAGCTCCATTAGGCACCGAAAGGGTCTCTAAGATCTCCCCTGGGCCATTTCTTGTCCAGCCTGAATAATCCCAAAGCTCAGTCTGTTCCAGAGCAGAGGTGCTCCAGCCCTCGGAGGATTTTCATGGCCTCTCCTGTATGTCCTGCATGCTTTGGGGGCCTCAGAGCTGGATGCAGAACTCCAGGTGGAATCTCACCAGAGACAAATAGAGAGGCAGAATCCTCTTCCTTGACCTGCTGCTTTTGACACAGTCCAGGAGAGCATGAACTTTTTGGGTTGCCAGTGCACATTCCAGTTCATGTTGAGCTTCTCACTCACCAACGCCACCAAGCCCTTCTTGGCAGGGCTGGTTTTGATCCATTCTCTGCCCAGCCTGTATTGTGAGGTAAGAGACTCCAAACTGCATTTCTGTTAATCACAGTCTCATTGAGTAATAGGAACAGCCCAATGGTTGGGCTAAGAATGCTATTAAGAAAATTAGCATTATCTTAATAAAAAATGACCCATGATTGACTAGATTTAGAATTTGTAAATGTTTCTCAACAAAAAATAATTGAAAGACTGGAAAAAAACACTTCACCCTCTCATTCTGACTTTGCTGGGAACCTGGGAGTAATGTTTGGCTTTTTTTGTTTTGAAATACAAAAAAGAAAACCAGTTAGTAAGAGCTCTGTAACAGAGATTTATGGTTAATTCCCAGAAGCTCCACAGGGGATTGGGAACTGGGAAATTATAATTTGTTCTTGCTGTCCAGTTTTCGATCTCTGAAGTGGAGATGATTGTCTTTCTTTCTGTAGGGAGCTGAATTGACATTCCTTTCCTGGCATGCTCTGATTTTTAAACCTTCAAAATTTTTCAGCTTTCAGTAAAGGTCAGTCTTTCCCTTATTTATTATCTACAATAACCTGCTAAGGGAGTTTGGGGATAAATGACTCATTATTACAGTAGCACTTAGGAATCTTCTCTGAGTCCACAACCTGTTGGGGAAGGCCCTGCATCAATGTGTAATAGGAGACATGGGCTGCTCCAAGGAGCCTTTCAGGCTAAACAAATTGAAGAGAGGAAGGAAGTCTGCAATTTGTTTTTCTCATTTACCACGAGAACAGAAGCACAGAGGTATGGGATGAGTTGTTAGGGATTGTACAGGCAGGTTGTAGGAGAGCCAGAACCTGAACTAACATCTCCTGCCTCCTAGTATTGTGTTTGTCCCACAGGATCTCCTTTCTCTTCTGCTGGTGGAGCCTGCATTTCCATTAAAAACACAATATTTCACTGTGGTGGAGAGCTGTCAAAGAGCGGGAAGGAAAAACTTCTAAACAGAAAAACACCAAGGGAAGGCTGTCCTGCCCACCTTGCATTACCCATCACTACCATTAATCCCTCCTAACTGAGTGAAGGGAAGAGTTTTCAGACCCATACAGAGCTTAGCAGGGAAGGACTCACCTTATCTGGAAGGCACTTTTTGCAGCTTGCTGAGCACTGTCCACACATCAACGTGTCAGAGCCAATGCAGCAAGAGGGGAGAGTGTGAACACATCCACTCAGCAAGTGAATACACACTCCTCTGTGTGTGTGAAACTTCAGGGGTGTCAGTCCCAAGGCAGCTGCCTTCACTGGCAGGGATTCCTAAGAATCCAGTTTGTTGCATCTCTGACTTCTCTAACCATTGCACTGTGGCCAGCATGGTATCAGAGCTCCAAGAGGCCAAATCAATGCCTGGCTTCCCTCCCAAACCTTATTAAGCTGACTAGAGCTGTTTGCATATCATTTTCTAGTGAAGTGTTTAGATTTTGTGATTTGTGATTTTTGAATTGTGATTGAAAATAAATTATTATTTTTCTCTCTCTCTCTTTTTTTTTTTTTTTAATAAAGTCTAATAAAGCAGGGACTGTAGTTGTGAATAAATTAGCTGGTGGGTTGTGCACTCATTCTTGAATAACTGGCTTTGAGGAAATCCTGCCAGATGTCAGTGGAACTGGACTCACACACTGGTGAGGAACTCAGCCCACATTTCTGTCTATGGATTGCTATATCAGTTCATTTGGAAACATGTAGGGAAAAAGCTGTTTTGTTCAAATTAGTCAATTCCTTTCATCAATGCCTAGAGCAGATACTGTTCTGGCAAAAGGTATGTTTCGGAATTTTAGGGACTTTTTTTCTCTTTTTCAATTCCAACTTTTTAAATTTATCTTTTAAATTTGATTTCTGGCTAAGCTGGACATAACGCAAAGAGTATTCTGAAATTCCAACAAATTTCTTTTTGCAGCACTCCTGAAACATGATGGTTCTGAACAGAAATGGGATTTTTTTGACACAGAGATTTTCCTTGTCCCAACAAGTGCTAAGAGAAGAGACCACTTGAAGCCCTGCTGCTACAACAGTCACCATCCTGCTGGCACACAGCTCCCTAAGTCATGGTGTGGTCCAGCTAGGTCTGGATGAGGACAACTGGCAATTTGGGATGTTTCCCCACCCTTAAAGACTGTCCCCCTTGCTCAGGCTCTGAGTCACAGCCTTGCAGCAAGGAACCAGCGTGCTTGGACAGCTCTGGCTCTGGCCAGGCTTCTTCGAGTTTCCAGGCTCCCTGCTGTGGACCTGGGAGCTGAGCCCAGATTATATCTACTCTTCCAGGCTCTTGGCTCCAGGAGAGACTGTCTGGAAATTTTGGCATTGCTCCCTGCCTTACAGCTACAGACTCTGTAAAGCTGAAGGCCTCGGCTTTGGGGAAATCTTCCTGGTGGGTCTATCCAGGGGCTGTCCTACCTGGAAAGCTTTCTATGAGTATTTGATCTTGGTGGCTCTACGTGGGGGCTGTCCCTCTTGGAAAGCTCTCTGGATGAATTTGAATAGACCTTTAGTGCCAGAAGATCCAGGGCATGAAATCTTGGGGAGTTTCTTGTAGGGAAGAGCTCTGTCTGTGGCTCATCCCTGTGGCACGGTGTAGATGAGAGTCTGCAGGCCAGAGATTTGTTCTGGGAGGTGGGATGGGTGGGGCTGAAGCTCTGAAGACTGAGGTTGTAGGTGGATCCAGATATGCCACTGCACATGTGGGAAACATCACACTACCAATGGCACACTGCACCCCACTCTCGTTACGAACCAGGGGGAAGAAAATTTCTGCAGATCCAGAAACGCACTTGGGGTGGGTGGGCATTGGCCCACCAAGCTGCCCTACCACTCCCCTTCCCAGCTGGATAGGGAGAGAAAATAAGATGAAAAATTACTTGTAGGTTGAGATAAGCTTACTGAAGCAAAAGCAAAATTTTGAGCATGCACAAGCAAAGGGAAAACCTGAAAATTTTATTCTCTACTTCCCATTGTTGGGCAAAGTTCAGACACTCTGTGGGAAGCGGGGCTTCAGCACATGAAGCAGCTGCTCTGGAAGGCAAACATTGTAAAAATGAATGTCCTCTCTTTTACCTTTTCTTAGCTTTTATATCTGAGCTGACATCCTATGCTATGGAATATGCCTTTGGATAAAATTTGGGTTCACTGGCCTGGTTGTGCTCCCTCAAGGTCTTGCCCACTTCCAGCCTCTTGATGGGAAGAATGCTGGGGAGACAGAGCTGATGCTGTGCCAGCCCTGCCCAGCAGTAGCCAAAATTCTGGTGTGTTCTCAGTACCTTTCCAGCTCACATGGCAAAGCCCAGCACTGTGAGGGCTGCAGTGGGAAAATGATCTGCAGCTCAGCCAGACCCAAAACAACACTGTAAAAATTTCATCCTAATTCCCAATGGACTGCATGAAGTCTCTACTTCTTTCTCATCAAACAGGCTCACTAATTTCGTCCAAAAAATCCTGGAAACTTCAAGACTGTTTTTAATGGTGTTAATTTTCATTACCCTTTTTTGTTGTGAGGTAGAAAACCATCATCAAACTAACAAAGCAATAACTGATCTTTCATTCCACTGTCTCATAAAACTATTTCCAGCCACAAAAGAAAAAAATGGGGCAGCAATGATAAGTCCTTTCCTTCTCTCCAAGTTCTCTTCAAGTTGTAAGGATTGATGCCTAATCAGGATAAGGTATTGAGTGAAGTATTATTTACCATAAGACATGCCCCGTTTTCTCTTTACTTTTTAGAACAGTCTAGGAAACTAAATGCAAGACAACTTGATTTAATTCCAAGTAAAGACTCCTAGCTCCTAGAAAAATAAGAAAACATTCTTTCTTCACAATGGCATGACTTTGCCTCCAAATTAGAAAAAGGAGTATTTTGGAAATGTGGAGGCCAATGTTAAAGAAGAGAGTGGTGGTGGAGGATCTCCTGGCAGTCACAAAGCAGCAAATGGAGAAGAGCTCTGGATCTCTGCAGTCAGGGCTATATTAACAGTGCATTTAGAGGTAGTTTCAGACAGTACATTGATGACTTTGGGGATGATTTTGGAACTCTGTAACATTACCGTGTTTCTAGACACTTCCCTTGATTTTTTTTTTTCTTTTTTTTCTTTTTTGTGTATCTCTGAGCATGAGGAAAGTTTCAGGAAGAGGGAATGTCAAGTATTTAGTTGAGAGAAGCCTGATGAGTCTAGGTTTTGCAAGCTTCCTGAAAAATCTTCTCCTAGAAAAATACATAAATTCCCAGCCCCTGTGTAACAAAGTCATGGGACTGTTGAAAAGCTGGTGAACGACTTTGTTTCAAAATTTCCAAGATGAGAAGACCCTCTCAGCACTTCTGAGGGCTGATAAATGGCAGTCTAGTCCCTCTTGCTGAGGAGCCAACATGGAAAATCCACAGGGGGGACATGAGTGATGGAGTTTGTAGTTTGATGCTTGTTTGAATCACAGTCTGATGAGAAAGAGAGAAGGAACAGCCAATACAAACTGTCCTCATCCTGTTCTCCCAGCAGTCTAAAGCCTTGCTTGGAGGTGAGCATACTGGAAATACTATTATTACTCAACTCCTGCTACTGTGAGACCGCCAGCGACTTGTGCCAAAGGAGCCAACTTAAATGACAATAAAGTAAAACCCTTGGCAGCCAGGAGTGTTTGCTTCCCGGTGCCTGCAAGGGGAGCTCTGGCCTGCGCTCCGCACTCACGCTGCTTTGGAAACTTGAAGTTGTCCATAAGGCACGGCCTGTGCAGAGGCCCTATCGCCGAGCAGCAGGAGATGTTGTCCTTAGCCGTGACAAATGATGGCCAGCGGTGATTTTGGGGAAGAAAGAGCAGCTTTCAGATCTGCCCCATCTCTCCAGGCGTGGAGCACAGCCCAGCTGCGAGAGCCCGTGGCCCTGCAAACACGGCAGTGCCACTGGATGGGGCAGGGCATGGGAGCACCCAGGGAGCCGTGTGGGTGGTAGGATTTGGGCTGGCGCTCACACTGTCACATGTCATTCCCAATATTACGGGGCCAGCTCCTGCAGAGCTGCACTGCACTGGCCAAGCTGGAGCTCTCCATATGGTCTGGACTGCTCCATGTCTGGCTGATCCTGCCCAACACAGCTCTCCTCATGCCGCTGTGCTTCCCACACCTGGCCTGAGGGGGTGATGGACAGCTTCCTGCGGGCACTCGTTGTTGCTCTGAATTAACCTGGGAAGGTCTGATCCAGTTTTCAGACAAATATGGAGAGTTTTTCCATTGATTTCAGTGGCTTCTGGAATGGTCCCTTATTGCATAAACTCAGATCTCTGCTATTTCACACTTCATTTCCTTCTATACCCTTGGGTGAAGATCATCAGCTCCCGTTGATTTACTGCCCTTAACTTCTCAGGTTTCCCCGTGGTTTTTTTGGTTTTGTTGTTTTTTTTTAAAAAAACCTTGGAGTTTCTTTCAAGACCACATTCAGATTTCTCCATAAAAATTCCCTGAGAGGAGGAATTTCCCTATTATTTTTTATGGTTGAAGAATAATGCACCAAAAGGAACAGGAAAAAAAGGCCTTTGACTTCTGTGCTTCTCTGCTAGTGTCTCTACCTCATACTAGCCACACTTTCTCAGCTTTGTGTCCTGTTTCTTAAAATTTTATTAAGCTTTACCTGGAAACATCACATTTCTGTTGTGCATAAATATAGGGGTGCTTAAACCCAGACCCTGATTATAGCAGTACCTACTGAATTTTTCTTCACAAATTTAAAACCATGCATTCCTGATCACTGTCTGGGCACTGAAAGACATATTTAATGGGCTCTAATATAAATTCTTATATAACCTGTTCTTCTTTCATACCCAGGATCCCAGATTCACAACTTGGATTCATTTTAAGCTCTGATGGAATTCTTTCTGCTGATTTAGAGGCAGATATTTTTCTCCCATGCTGTGATTCTTACACTGAAAAGCTAATAGGAAATGGCATTTTCTTAGCCTGAATTCCTCCCCCTGTACGTATTCAGAGCCACTGGCTTCCAGTCTTCCAAGGCTTGCAGAACAAGCATATTTAAGACAGACTCAGCTGCCTCTCACTCCCTGTGCAGTCAATAAAATTATTCATTTTCTCTTCACTTGTTTCTAATCAAATCCACTGGAGTTTAATGAGTTGGACACATCCCTGAATGTTTCAGTCCAAGGCCCTTAGAAAATAAGGGTATCATTTATTCTGTAGGACCACTTTTGAAAATAATGCTATGAGAAAGGAGGCAACTCCTTGCATCTCAGATCCAAAACTCCATCTGCAGGGATGGAGAAGAAAATAATCATTGTGCATAGTGCGTGTATGTGACAGGAGACTGCAGCTGAATGAACATGTAATCCTGTGACCCCTTTCCTGCTTGGTGGTTTTTCAGATCACAATCAAGTTTAGATTGGATATTAGGAAGAAATTATTTTTTGTGAGGGTAATGAGGCACTGGAACATGTTTCCCAGAGAAGCTGTGGATGTTCCACCACTGGAAGTGTTCAAGGTCAGGCAGAGAAGGATGGCACTGTCCCCCAGGCGTGGTATGGATTGCTGCCTCTACAGAGGTGATGTGGAATGGGCACAGATTTTCCATATATCAATTTTCACTGTGAATCTATTAAGTTATCAATGAATTTTCTGATCTTTCCTATGCAGTGAGGCACAGGTCCCAGCAGTCCAGCTCAGACCCACACCTTGTGGTTATACCTCCCTGCAGTCTTGGCTTCTGGTATCACTTGTCCCACTGGAATAGAGCACAGACTCACAAAAGATGAAGAAAAGAGAAATCCTCATCATCCTTCCCTGTATTTCTAGGTCTTGGTGTCACCATCACCTAAAGTTGGGCCCTGAGAACAAGTCAAAGTGGAGAGAAGATCGTTTCCTTTTCTCTCCCCATCATTCCTGGATCTTGAGATCAGCTGAGGGCCAGCAGCCAAGAAATAATTAGCAGCAGCTTCCCAAGACCCTCTCAGCTGTAATGCACCTGTGCTTTAAACTAAACATGAGAAGCAAGTCAACTTTCCCAAAGGCTCGAGGGTATCACAACCTAACAACCTATTTCTGTGTGGATTTAGGACTTCCAGAGTCTGATCAGTACTCAGATCTGAATTTGGATCCAGGCAAGGCATGTAGTTTAAGCTATGTAGTTTAAGTTTAGAGATTTTTTAAAAATCTCTATTGAGGTGCCACCAAGGATGTCCTAATATTTTATTCTATGGTCTCCTAAGCTTCCTAAAGGTAGCTGACAAATTTATTCAACTCCTGAAAAAATTCTGCTGCTGGCACCCTGTTTAAACTCTGTAGAGATTCTAGTAGGGATATATGATCACTCAAATATCAACAATTGCCTTCACTATGGAAGTTCCTGAGGAGATAGCTCCCATTCCAAGGTGCTACCCAAGTCAGTCACCCTTCTACATCACCCCCACAGGGCACCCACAGACATGGGAAATATCTGTGTTGGTCATAGAATCATAGAGTATATCCTGACTTGGATAGGATTCACAAGAATCATCGAGTCCAGCTCCTGGCCCTCCACGGGACAGCCCCAAGAATCCTACTCTGTGCCTTGAGAGCATTATCCAAACAGTTTTTGAACCCTGGCAGGTTTGGGGCCGTGGCACTGTCCTGGCATGACTGTTCAGTGCCCAATCACAGTCTGGGTGAAGAATCTTTTCCTAATTTCCAATCTAAACCTCCCCTGACACAGCTTCGTGTCCTTCCCTCAGGTCCTATCTCCATAAATCTGGGGAAAACCAGTCAGGACCTAAAGGTGGAAGGAAATCCGTGCTAAGTCAACAGATAACACTCAAATCCAGCACGTAAATCCCGGCAAGCCTTTCCCTTTATTTCTTGCTTTCATGCAAATCCTGATCAGCTCCTAGGGAAACCTCAGTGGGATCTGGATGTCAAGACTGATGTGCCTCTTGGTGAGGCCTGTCCACACCTCTGATGCTGAGGAAGCTTTGCTCTGGATGCCCACTTTGAAGTTGAGCTGTGCTTTCATTTGAAACAGAGCTGGGCGGCTCAGCTGCGGAGCAAAGGAATTGGTGCTCCATGGCTGGTGAACAAGCTCAGGGAGACGTGTTAACAGCTGCTAATGTGCTGCAGCTCCGATTTCAATTTCAGGGCATTGTGTTTCTTAAAAAAAAAAAAAAAATCTAAAAAATCAGACATTAGCAGTTAATAACAAGGGAGTGTTTCACTGGTTTCGCTTTTGACATAATGGAGCAGGAGGCTTGGTGAACCAGGAAAGGCTCCATAGTGCAACATCCTGGTGCTGACACGGAGCAGAGAGCAGATGAAAAAGCCTCTACTCTGTCTTTAATTTATAGCACATTTTATTACGTGACACAGATTTAATAAGTGAAAATATAAACATCAGGGTAACAATTACAGAGGAAGCAAAACTTGGAACTCACGTCAACGTATGAGGCCCCAGGATTGCATCCAGAACCTCTTATTTCTTCTGGAACTCTCCTCTCTGGGTCTCAACCCAGATTCTCCCCATCAGAGCCATGAGGCTGGGTGGTGGAGGAAAGCACTGATTGCTTCATTGTGTTTCTGCTGGGAGAGGCAACACGTGCAGAAGAATCTCTGGAGACACTCACTTGTATGGTGAAGGGTTGGAGTAAATTAGGCTTCAGCACCAATCAAAAAGGTTTTGAAACAGGTGATTTGATTCTCAATTAACTTCAATGGGATAATGGAAGAATGAGCACATGCACACATTACAGATGGTGCATGGATAGTGGACATCAATTGAAATGCCACAGATAAACAATGTGCCTGCACCCATCAGGAAGAATTCTCAGCAATAAGCAGGAAAATAATGTATAGGAGGTGGCCTTGCCATCTGTATTTGTATTAGAGGAGCTGTAGCTGCCTTGCAGATCTGGTGAACTTCAAGGAAGTTATAGAGTAAAGAGAATCAGAAAAAAATTGTGTAAGTCATTCAGGATCTGAAAAATGGGTCTGATAGCAAAGCTGCTTCCTCCATCTATGGAGAAACTAGGGAGGGATTTAAACTGTGTCTGCATGATGGAGCTGGCCTGTCTCTCCCTAGGCCTTTGCCAGGTGTCCTCTGTGAGGCCTCCATGCCTGTAGCCAACATTGGGAAGCCCTCTGAGATTCACCCAGAAGGTTCAGCCTGTTGCCCTGAGCTCCAACATGTGACATGGGCAATGGCTTCTGAGCTCACAGCCAGCCTGGGAAGTGACTCTCCACTGCTTTGCCTCTTTCAGCTGCCTTTTGCCAGCTGTGATTCCTAGTGGGGAATGGTGCTGTTGGCTGAGGCCATCACACACTCCTCCCTATGGGCAGGAGTAAGGTGAGAAAGGCTTTCATGTAGAGAAGCACCAGGAACTCCTCTGTTTCTCATCTCAAACTAGAGCCTGACTCTGCAGTTTCTGCCTCTGTGCACAGTTTTGGGGTACTTCTGTCAGCTGGTCTGGCTGCAGACTCTGGTCTCACACAAAGGTAGCATCTGCTAATGATTGCTGTGTCCCTGCGAGCCAATGCCACCTGCCTCTCAGCTGACATTTGTGGATTCTTAGGTTAACAGACCAGATCAAATGTTTTCTCAAACGAAATTTATGAGCCACAGCCCCAGTCATGGTCTGCAGGTACCACTCAAGACAAGCACATCACATTACAAAGTATTTTCTAAAGTTATGGCAAGTTAGAACGTCTTGAACTGGGGCTTTAGAGTCTCCCAGGCAAAAACTTGGCACATCTTGTGGGGGTGAGACTCACCCACTGGGTCTGTATGCCCAAGGCTGTGATGACTCCTGCAGGATTGGATGCTTGGATGGTTTCCCAGAAAGTGTTTTCCAGTTCCCATACAAAATGAACAAATCACTGCATGAACTTCTATGGTCCAGCAATCTAAATAGATGGTCCGAATGGCTCATTCCCTCTGGTCTTCAAAACTGTCACTAGTCTAAAAATAAAAAGCCTTGAATTTTCCCCCTTTCCATTCTGCAGTGAATGCTTGGAAGGGGGAAGGAGACTGGATCTGATTTGGATCCAGAGGACAGGTTAGAAACAAAATAATAAGAAGCATTAAAGTGAAAATGAAGAGTAGCCATATCCCTGAATTTTAAAAGAAAAACAAACACACAATAAAGCGATACCTCCGCTCCTTGGCCTAGCTCCTAGTCCAAACCACCTATCACATCTCATTAGAACAATGTTGAGCTCTTTGGAAAAGAGGTGCCTGCCTAGGATCCACTTTCAAAGAAAACTGCTGGGAGTTTACTTAGAGATGAAGAAAAAAAAAATAGAGCTTTTATAAGAACCAGAGAGAGTAGAATTCCTCACTCCAAAGCAATTGTTATATTTTAAATATTCTATTAAAGAATCCATTTTCTTCTCTTTCCTTAAATGGCTGGGGATAGGTTTCAATGTACATCTTGAATTGGGCTTTGCAGCATTAGGATTTCCAGTGGCATTTGGTTTTGATAAACCTCCTTTTTTAATTTTTTTTTTTTTTTTTTTTTTTTTTTTTNTTTTTTTTTTTTGCCTTGAAGCAGTCTGTTCTCTTGGCAAGAATACAGAGACTGGCAATTGTAACTCACTTCTTGTCACCAGCAGTAAGGAAAGCTTGAGGTCCTCTTTTTCAGCTGTAGCACGTTTGGATGTTTGGAACTAGAGCAGTGAATGGAGGGGAAAGGAGGAGGGAGAAGGAGGTGGGAGGGGAAAAAAAAGAGACCCTAAATCTGTTCTTTTCTCTACTGTAAATTACAACCCTGCTTTTTTAATTTCCTTTTCCAGCACAATGTTATTCATTCACCTCCAAAATAAACAGGGGACTTAGAGAGCGAACAGTTTGGGAGAACAAACTGTCCTCTTTTCACAGTCTTTACCTGTCAAGAGCCTGATTAAACACACATATGCTGATGCCAGTATGGCATGGTGGCCTTTGGGAAGCTTCTGCAACTCAAGGGTTGACACAAGGCTAATCCTGCAGCTCTGAGGTCTTCAGAGAACCAATGGGTTCTTGTTCAGCTGAGCTACTGAATGTAGCTAATTTTTTTTTTTCCTGCAAAGGTTCTGATTTTCAAACACAAAGCCTTTGAGACCAGCTTGGAAGAGATTGCGAAGGAAGAGTTCCCAGTTGCTAAGCCTTTTGAAACCCCTGATTTGGGATGATAGACATTTTCCTTCATGAAAAGTGAATTGGGAGTTAGTAGTTCTTTTACTAAACCCCAGTCCATTCCAATTCTGTAACTGTGTGTTTACTGTTTCTGTTTGGCACAACAGGCCAGTCCTCTCCAGCTTCATGGATCTTCCAGAGTGGCCCCACGGAGGGATATGATTATATGCTTCCTGATGAGGAAGTCAGATGTTCCTGGTTCGTAATTTTTATTTCCTCAGTAGATTTCCAGCATTTCCTTTAAGGGGTCTCTGTGGTCTGGACTAAAGCTAAAAGCTTTAGTAAAGGTAAAGCAGGACTCATTTCCCATAGGTCTTTCCCCATCCATTTCCTGATCCATCTCCCACCATCCAACCCTCTCTCTTCCACCTACTGGCTTCTAGAGTACCTATGGAAGTAAAATTCGTCACACAGCTGCTCATCACAATTATTCACCAGACTTACAGAGCAGGCTGAGGTGGAGGTTGTCAGCTCTGTTTGTGACTTCACTGTTGAGCAATTTATTAACCTCTTTGATCATCTTGATATGAAAATACATCACAGAGCTGGGCTGCTGGAGCTCTCCCTGAGCCTGTTACTCCAACAGCAGCCTCACTGGTGCTGGTGGCAGGTTTTGGAGAGACCCACAGAAGGCAAGAGAGACCCAAGAGCCAGAGCTCTCAGTGTCAGACTAAGATGCCCAGACAAATGCACTTTCAGCTAAAGAAGGGAAAAAAAATAGAGGGGAAACCCATCTAGTTTTTGTCTGTTTACTGTGTACACTGAGTGCACCTAATATTTTGAGGTGAGTTTTCTTTCTTCCTTGCATGTAAGTGACTGGAAAGGTTCTGGAAAAACTTTTAGATGTTTCCTGTTTACATAAGCAGGGTTTTGTTGGTGTTGTTTCTGGGTGTTTCTTTTTTGTGTTTATGTTTATATATAAATAATGAAGGAATACAAAATAATGACTGGTTTGTGGAAAAACCATCAGGACATTTCTCTGCATCCAACCCCTTAAAGCAAGAACCAGAGGAGTTTGCTGGGTCCGTTTCACAGGCAACAAAGTCAAAATGGATGCAAAGAGATGCTTCTGTTTAAAGCATATAATCACCCTAAAGAATTCCCTGCCATTGGAAATTATTGAGGTAGAGTTGAAGAAGGTCAGAGAGATATTTTTAAAGGTTTGAATCTTCATGTGAAGCAGCAACACACATTACACACCTTTTCTCACTGGCCGAGAAGATTGGTCAAATATTATGGGAAAGAAAAATATATGGCCACCATGCAAAGCCTCCAGCATAGAAGGGTGACCATTTTCATATTATGGATCACTATGCAGCATTTAAAAAAGAACTGGCAGTCTATGTGCAGTCTATGTGCATTAATATCTGGAAACACACATTTTAACCTTCAACAAACTCCAGAGTGGTACAATGGCCAATGTGTGTAAGATTCCATTATTCAATTCTCATCCATCATTTAATAGCAGAAATGGGGCACAGTGGGCTCAAGGCTTGGATGCAACACCACATGTCCTTCAACCATGTGCCCAGGTTGCTTTTCTAGTACAAACTTGCCATGAGAGGGGAAATGAGAGATATTTGGGATGTTGCTCTGGTGGGGGATGTTGTGCAGATAAAAGAGCTCAGAGAGGACTCAGGCACCCCTCAAATCTTGCAGCACAGAGACAGTGACAAACACCTTATTCACACCTCTCAAGGGAAGACAACAGCTCCTTTTATGGCCAGATGGAACAGAACTCAAGACAAACTAAGTAAACAAAGTTGTCTTTCAGGCAAGGGCTTTTAACTGTTGCCAAGATAGAGAAATGACTTTTTCAAAAATGTCAATTAACTCTGTACAAGATATTTTGAAGTAAAACTTAACTCTCCTTGTCTTTTGCTCCTCTGAGCTCTGATCTGCTGTCATTTGGATATTTTTCATTCTGGCCAGCAATGCTAGTAGAAGGCTGAAGAACAAATAGACTTCAATTTTACCATTTTTTCCCTCATAAATTAAGGAAAAAAAATAAAAAGAGGAAGATATCATACCTCCATAACTGGGAGATCTATGGTCAGCACCTCTTCCCAGTGCCTGTTCCTAAGAATTCCTATGAGTTACTGGAAAGAAATATTGAAGTTTCACTGGGACAGAAGGGGTCTAAGCATCATTATGAACCTGCTGCTACCCATTGCCCCCCTTCCTAGGCAGTCTCACCCTCATCAGGGTTAAACATTCTTGTGGTTGTGAGTAACTTCTTTGAATACTGAATGTTTGATCTCACTGCTGCTCCCACCAGGGGCAGCTCAAGTGGGTATTTTAACAAACAAAGCCCAGCAGAGAAAGACTCAGACTGGAGTCAATTAAAGACTGCAGTGGACTGGAGCCACCAGACATCATTCTCCACCACCACATTTCTGTTGGTACTTTACATTTCAGGAATTAATTTAGGAAACCCAAACAATAGTATTCTTTTTAAGGATAAGTTGGCTGCAGTCCTGCATATCTTGTGGGCTGATCCTACAGCCCAATAATGTCTCATCCTCTTTGTCTGTGCCTGAATCAACTTCCCCACATGAAAGCACTTGCAAAGGAGACTGCACCTCTGGGTTTAGGGTGGGAGATGTCCTTGGAGGATGAGAAGCAACTGCAGAAAATTGACAATGAACCAGCCAAGGTTAGGCCCAAGAATTGAACAGCTCAGCTGATGGCTTGCACCCATCCCACTGCCAATGGATCAGGTTGGCTGTTCAGTCTCAGTCACTAAAGTTTCACAGGAAGACACATCCCTCCCTCTTACACCTTGTTGGCTGTGTAATAATTGCTGTGCCTGAAATTTGCCATGAATTGCCTCCTCAAATTTGCCAGAATCAAAAGAGTCCCTCAAGAAGCCTGATTAGAATACTAATATCATGAATCACAGAATGGTTTGGGTTGCAAGGGACCTTAAAGATCATCTTGTTCCATCCTCTCTGCCATGGGCAGAGACACATTCCACTATCCCAGGCTGCTCCAAGTCCTGTCCAACCTGGCCTTGGACACTTCCAGGGATGGGACAGCCACAGCATCTCTGGGCAACCTGTGCCAGGGCTTCACCAACCTCACAGGGAAGAATTTCTTTTTCATTTCTTCTTCTCTAATCTAAATCTATTCTCTCTCAGTTTAAAACCATTCTCTGAAACCATTCAGGATGTTATTGTGGGAGCAAAGGGTATAATGAGTTCTCAGTTCTGTGAAAACTTCTTTAAGAAGTCAAGTCTTCTTTCAGTTTTTGGAAAATTGATCCAACCCCACTAAACTGATAACGGACAAGTGTAAGACTATCAAGGCTTTTCAGAAGTCCAGGATGACATTTATAGTCCTTCCCTTGTCCACTGATGTAGCCAGTGCTTCTCTCCATTAAAAATCTTCCTTCCATATCTCTAGGAGTCTGATGAGGTTCATGAGTTCAGGTTCAACTATTCTGAGGTTTTTATTTCAAACAGTGGGATTTTCCCAAGCTGTTGGTGTACTGCAGAAATTAATTTGTCCTAAATTAATGTGTTGTTAAATTTACAATTCTTTCTTTCTTGTGTCTTTACACTAAAGATGGGGCTTCTCCAAAATAGGATGAGGGAAAGAAGCACATCAGAATGATATTAGAGATTTACCAGAGTCCTGCCTCTGGAGGCTTTCAATCAATTGGGAGTGACGTTTATTTAACCAAGACAAAAGTCCTGTGGCTCTGATTTCATTGTCACACAGCAGCATAGATCTGGAAAAACTAAGCAAGGGGCTGTTTAAACTCAGATTATAACAGGTCCTTTTTTCTTGTCCCTTTGGAACAATAAATTGGCTTAAAATACAAGACGATACCAAATGCTTATTACTCCTGTGGAGAATTAATGAACCATGGCATCCAAACTATCGAGTGGTCAGACCATATGTTATTAGAAATGGTGGATGCTCTGTACTGGTTAGGGATGTTATGCATTTGTGATTAAGGCTATGAAACTTAACCAATAAACACAGCTGAGAAATGAGCATAAGCAGTCAATCCATATGAGGGAAACTGCTCACGTGAAGTAAATGTAGCAAAATGCAATTTAATGAGCCTTGTAGAGAAGCCTTGCTACATCCAAGAAACTTTCCCACAAACTAATATTGGCTGAGACCAGCTGCTTATCAAAATAATCCTTGGTCTTACTGGACAGGGGTTCTACACACAGGGTGTGTAAGGGACAATAATAAACATCTGACAATAATAAACTTATCACCCTCGGGATATTTGCTGCTGGCAATAGGGATCTTCCCTGCCATAGCTTGTAGGGCCAGGCAGCAGGGATCAACTGCAAAAAAGATCATGGTGCAGGTCCAGCATCTTGAGTGGCACCTGCAACCCCAGTCACTGTTCTGTGCCTCAGTTTACCCATCACTCTAATGCGATGCTCATACATACAGCTTCCTGGGTTTAATTAACATGCTAATGAATATCTAAGAATTTTATCTTGTGCATTCCCTCATTGTCTTGAATGTTATTCAGCACGTAATCAGAACAAAGCTTCTTATCACAGTGAATGCCTTGGGGTCCTGGACAAAATACTGCAAGTGCTTACAAGATTTTGGTGGAGTTCCACCAAATATGAATAGAAGCATAGAATCATAGAATCACAGAATGGTTTGAATTGGAAAAGACCTTAAAGACTATCTAATTCCAACCTTCTGTGATGGACAGGGAGATATTCCAGGTTGTTCCAAGCCCTGTCCAGCCTGGCCTTGAACACTTCCAGGGATGAGACATCCACAGATTCTCTGAGGAACATGTGCCTCGCCACCATACAAGGAAGAATTTCTTCCTAACATCAAACCCTGCCATGTAGAGCGCTGTTTCCACAGGAAAAAAAAGAACCCTGGAAAAATGCCTTGGGAAACGCCATTCACAGTGCCATAAGCAAAAGGCTTATTAACACGCTCTCTATGCAAACAGTTGCCAGAAAGTTCTCAGTTCTCTGTGTTACCACAGGTTGATTTTTGGTGCAAGAATTTTAATATTCTTAATTGCTGTCCCCCATTNGGATGCCTTACTGTTTGTTGTTTTTGTATTATTAAAAATACTTTTTGGACGACTGGATCAAAGCTGTCTCTCTCTCCATTCAAGTCACCATCGGGCTGAGTCCCGCAGAAACTCAAAGGGGTCTGATAGCCTGGGCCAGACCCCAGGAAGTTCACTGTCAGTTTGAAGCCATTTCCCCTTGTCCTGTCAGTTTGAAGCCCCCATCCCAAGTCCTTCTGCAGCTCTCTTCGAGCTCTTTTAAGCATTGGAAGGGGCTCTGAAGTCTTCCTGGAGCCTTCTCTTTTCCAGGGAAATGCCCCCAGCTCTCCCAGCCTGGCTCCAGAGCAGAGGGACTCCAGTCCCTGGAAGATCTTTGGGGCCTCCTCTGGATTCATTCCAACAGATCCATGTCTTTCACATTCTGGGGATCCCAGAGGTGGATTTGGTGCTCCAGGTGTGGTCTCAGAAGAATGTCAGAGGTAGGGAGAAACCTCTCCTCAACCTGCTGGGCTTTTGATGCAGCACAGAATACACGGCTGCCATCTAAATTCAACACTGGGGAAAGCTGTGAATCAAACATGTCCCCAGGGTATGGCTCAGCACTGTGCCCAAGCCATTGTGGTCCCAAAGGATCACACCTTCCTTAATGCCAGCCCAGCATCACTGTCCCTGAGCAAAGATTGAGCCCTCTGCTCCCCAGGGAGAAGTCTCAGTTTCACTGACAGACCTGCCTGAGATAGCTGGTGCACTGATTTCCCTGAGTATCTTGATTTTCTCAGGATGTTTCCCTGGGTGGTAAAAAAAGTTATGCAATTAGAATCATAGAACAGTTTGAGTTGGAAGGGATCTCTAAGGAACAACTAGTCCCCTGAAAAAGAACAGGGACACTTTCAACCAGACCAGGTTGCTCACAGCCCTCCCCACCCTGGCCTTGAACATTTGTTGTTCTTTGTGGGAACAAATAGCGTGATGTGTGCTATGTTCTGTTAAAACACCTTTCAAAAATTACTTCTTTTGGGAATTTTGGGAAATTGTTCAAAGCTCACTGGACTGAGAAGAAATGAGCTGTAAGTGTAAGGATGTCATGAGAGGCCTGCTGAAACCCTGGTGGCAGCAAAGCTGAATTCCTGTTATATACACCAGGTTCCTTCTAACTCCTTTCAGCCTCCACTTGTTTATTATTCTTCCCTGGTTTACAAGTCCCAAAGAGACTTGACATAGATTATTATACACAAGAAGGCTCAATGCACCTCGAGATGGATTATTTCCTTCCTTCAGAGCTACAAGAAGGCTGGAGTTGCTCATGATTTGGTATCTTTTGACATTTCACTGCAAAAGCTTACTTTTAGAGCACAGTGAGGCTGCAGTGTGGTGAAGTCTGATCAACACAGGCCCATTTACCTGCTGGCATCTCCAGCACTCGGGTCCATAATGGGGTTTGCTGTTGCTGTCACGCCTTACATCTGGTTTTGCTGTTTAGAAAGTGCTAATTTTGACCTGCAAGAGCACTGAGGGTTGTTGTGATGTCCATGCCTGTAAGGTTGTCTCATTTTGCACAAGAGCCATATGATGAAGAACAAGGAATAAGACGAAAGGGTAAAAAAAAGTAACTGGAAAAGACAAACAAAAAACTGTTGAATTGTTTGACATGGCTTATGTATTTGTTTGCTGAAGTAAATAATTTCTGAGTTATGCAATCAATGAGCATTTGGAGGCTTGAAATAATATTTAGGCTTATGGATGTCTGAACCATTTATTGAGACCTTCAGGGCTCGGACCTGCTGGACAAATATATTTGTCTGAGCCTGCTTGTATTTTATGTACAAAGTGGGGAAGTTCCAGTTTTCCAAAATGAAAACTCTCTTTTTGAGTGTCAGAATTGAAGAAAATTGGTAGTGACTCAAAGACCTCATATCAGACGGAAAATAAGAACTTCACCAGGGAAGATTTGTTATTAGCATTTATTACAACTCTAATAGTGTGTCATGGCTGAGGCAGCCCAACAAGGAGAGGCTACACCACAGACAGGGTCATTAGTATTGAGCCAGGAGCACATATGTCATATTTAAGTTATCCAGCCACCAAAAGGAAGTGGATCATGTTTAAAAAACAGGGTTTGGTAAGATTATCTTGATCTGCAAAAATATGTTCTTGAAAATTGCATCTGAGTCTTATTGCACTGTGTTATCAGGGTCCAAGCAGATTGTTCTCCAGTGGTGCTGAGGTATTTTATGTACACATTCTGATAAAAACCATCAAGCAGGGCTCATTGCAAATTAACATTTTCAGTGTACCATACAGAATTCAGCCTTCTGGATTATTCCATTTTCCAGTGAAGTACAGATTATAATACAGCATGTGTTCTGTTTTTAAAGCAATTATGCTTAAATATACTTGTTCTTCAGTTTAATTTTCCTTCTGAAAGCACAGCAGTTGTCTTCTATCAACAAATCCATTCCAGAATGTTTTGCTAGCAACTGTTACTAGGGCTTTTTTCATCCAAATTGGAAGCTTGAGAGGGATATGATCAACTCTTGAGCATGGCTAGAGACATTTCCCAGTAGCTAAAACACACAGTGAGCAAATACCTGCTCTTTGGATGTTTTTAAAACAAGGAAAAGCCATCAGAGCTTTAGGACATGAACTTCATCTGCTTCTCATCCTAGAAAAGCATGAGTCATTCTAGTCTAGCAGTGCTTTCAGACAGGAAGGAACAGCCCTCTGGTCCAAGAAATCAGTGATCACAGGACAAGAATGAGTGGAAGAAACTCCACCATTGGCATTATGTGACAGAACTGTGGTGTTGACTCCAAAAATGCAATTATAGAAGGTTTCTTCACAAAACAGAGGTCTACATTTGGTATCTTCTCCTGCATCCTCACTGCTGCCCTGGGAGATGTCAGGTGTGACCTGGGGAGTTTGGCTGTGGATGCCACACAGCCCTGGGTCTGTACTCAAAAATAAAAGCAAAATGTGTAAGAAAGTGGCAAAGCAGACACCTAGCCCCATGCCTAGCCTCTAATGTTGAGGCAAGGCTCCATTTCATTTTGTTTAATTGTTTTACCTTTAATTGTTTTACCAGTCACTGGAAAACACTTGCTTTATCCATGCTCTCTCTTTTTTTTTCTTTTTTTTTTCTTTTTTCCATTCTCATTTTATCCTCATCCCATTGCAGAGGGTCAAGCAGAATAAACAAGCCTGTGCACAACTGGTTGCCAAGATTTGGGGCTTGTCACCCAACCAGTGGATGACACACATGTCCCTGTTCCTCAACCAGTTAAAAACAGTAATGATTGTTACTAGTCAGCATTTTAGCACAGCCCATTCTCTCTGTGCACACATGTCTGCGTGATTCATGAGGCCTGGATTGCCTCTGAGGTCTGCTCCAAGAGCTGTTTCAGGTGGCTGTGATGTTATCAGGAGTAGCTGGAGAAACAAAGGCCTTTCTACAGAAAAATTGGCAGGTAAGGAAATGAGGAAATTATTTCCAACTCATTTGTTTTAAGGTCTATTTATCACACTCAAATCTAAACATATTGATTTATATTATGGCTTTGGCATCATAAACATTTGATAGGATTATTTATTAACATTGAGCTGTTCTTTATTGGCTTTCCAAAACAAACTTCTGAGGAAATATTTAAACACACACACACTACACAATTGGCTGACTCCAGCTCACCTCCTCAACACAACTGGATTGTATGAATATCCACATCTTCCATAAGGCAATCCAGCAGTCAGGGGTGCAGACAGATCACAGAATCAGGCTTCTGAGCTAAAGCTACAAAAAGACCTGAGTGCTACTTCCAGCTTGGTATTTTACAGGGATCCTTCAAATTCCTGTGGCTGAGGGCTATGAGCATTCACATCAGTGCTGGCAAAGCCCCGTGGGCTTTGAGTTTCCACCAGAGAAACTACACCAGCCTTGAAGCTGTCATCCTGCTGAGCCCCCTGTGCCACATCTGAGGCAAAGCAGAGCTCTCAGGCTGCTCTTTCCTCGAGGACCTGCTCCAGGGAATGCTGTACTTCGAGCACAATTGTTGTACTTCTCTGGGCACTGTTGTTATGCTTGGCTGTTCCCCAACCAGAAGGCAGTAATGGAACTTTCTAATGCTGCCACGTGTGCCCCACCAAATCCCACAGGCCTATGACTGAGCTGGACAGGTTTCCTGCTCATTTGCCTACCCAACTGAAGAGATGCTCAAAAAGATACCCCAAAAGTCAAGTTGTGGGTTGAAGTTCCTCAAAGGAGTGTAGGGGATGTCTGAGAACATGATCCTCTTCCACTGTCAAAAACCAATTTATTGTCCTGCAGTTTTCCATAAAATTGGGCTAGAGTGACATAGATACCTAACCTAGAAAAAGATTCAGAGCTGAAAATCCCAGCTAAAGGCTCCCAGATAGCCACAGAATCATAGAATGACAGAATCATTAGGGCTCGAAAAGACCTTCAAGGTCAGCAAGTCCAACCTTCAACCAAATCCCACCAGGACCACTAAACTGTATCTCAAAATGCTCCAGCTAAATTTCTTTTCTTTTTGAACACCATGTCTTCCTTCATCCAGGCCTAGTAATCTTGGCCAGAGTCTTGCCCATCTTCCTATCTTCTGCCAGTTTCCCCAGGAATTCTTAAGCTCTCCTTTCTGTTTTGGGCTGACCCTATCCATTCATGTAATCTGCTTACAGAGATCCTGAGCCTCTGGAACAGCCTGAGTCTGCACACAGATCTAGTTTTAAGTGACTTTTCCAGGAGAAGGAAGAAAGTGAATACGAGAGCCAGGAATGGAAGCCAAGTTTCTTGTTTCATAAACTCCTGAGTTAACCACTTCAGCTCATAAGAATCAAGCACAGAAAGAACACAACAAAGGGGGAGCGAGAAGGAAAGCTTTCAAAGAACCAAGCCCAGCATCACTCATTCAGATTTCTTGAATGCCTTGTGTTGCCAAACATTTATGGCTTTGAGCACTGCTGGAATTCTCCAAGCTGGTGGATAATTTTCCCCACAAATTTTATTACTGTAGAATTTGATTCTGTTGCCATTATGCATCTTGGTCAGCCCCACTTTTAGCCCCCAAGGCTGAAAAGAGCCCTTAAGCTCTAAGGGGACAGAAAGCTGCCAAGTGCAGAAACTTTTATTTTGTTTCCTTTTCCTTGAAAATAAAAGGAAATGAGCAGATGGAATGCACATTGCTCCCTGAGTTTTTTTCTTTTTAATGAAATTTTCCTTCCCTTGTGATGCTCACTTTTCCCTGCTGTACTATCCAGGACAAGGTAACACTGACTATGAACCAGATCCAGTGAGAAATTCTCTCCCCAGATAATTTTCCTGCTAGGAAAGGCAGGTTTGCTCCTATCTGAATGGTTCCTGGAGGTGATTTGGTTTTGGCAAATCTTGCAGGAGACCTAAAAAAGAAGTCGTACTTGAAATTTGTGTATTTTCTTTTGGCTCAGAAGGATGCTTCTGACTTTTCAGCTGGAGATTTAGGAAGGCTTGATGAGGACTGTGGTGCTCAGTGACCACAGTCTGAGCTTTCAGAAAGGAAATCTGGTGGCAAATAGGACTGGGCCTATATTTGATGAGGTTCTTTGAGGTAAAAAAGAAAATGAGAGGATGTCAAGATGGGCTTTTTTAACCACAATTTAATATGCATGAAAGTAATTTCCACAGCAGTTGCTACAATGAGAGTCTACACATTTTTAAACAGCCATCCACTCTATTTCTTGGGGAAGGAAAAATACCTAAATGAATAAAACCTACAGCAGTGAAGAAGAAGTAGTGTCCTGGCTTCTGATCAGCAAATGGAAAAAGAGACCTATAAAAAAAGGTGGCTCCTGTAAAACATAGAGGAGAAGGAAACTCCAGTAAACAAGACAAAACAGACCTAATTGGAAACAAAATCCCCAGCAGCATTCTGGATTAGAAGGCAAGTGGAGAGAATGGGAGAGCTGCAGAGAAGGTTGGAAGAACTGAAAAACTCAAAGAAAACCAAGGGGAATTGAATAAAAAACAACAGTCTGCTTATAAAAGTAAACAGAGGGGGAAGGGAGAGCATGCAAAGGGAAAACAGATGCACAATGAGACAGTGCTCAAGAGACAGAGGGAGATGAAAGCAGTCTAAAACAAGAGGGGAACTCAGAGGGGAAAAAAAGGAACAAGCGAAAAATCCAACAGAAATATTAGCAGCAATGCCTTGGTGACCTTCACACAACAAGATGCCTCTTTTTGTACAGGCCCTGGGGAGCCTGGTGACATTTTATTGACATGGAAGGGTTTACCATGAGGAGCACACTGAGGAACTCAAAATACAGTAATGCTGTCTTACTCAGGATTGGTTTTAAAGCCTCCTCCCTTCTTTGTCTCAGTCTTACAGATCTGAGATAGAACAGATGAGGAGAAACTCTGAAACGGGGTCAGGACACCTCTCTGAGGTCTGGCTTCCACCTAGAGAATCCAAAGAGGGTCCCATCCACCATCAGAAGCTGAACATCCTCTTCCCGTGGGCTCTGGATGCACAAAAATCCCATAGGCTTGAAGCCAGAAGGTCTACAAAATCATGATTTCCACTCATAGGTTAGGTTATTTGTGGGAGCGTGTCCTTTCTGCTAAATAGATGCACAAAAATAACATGTCACAGAAAAAAATCTGCTCTCTACCTTCTGTGGAACCTGTTGGAGACCCACAGTGGCTCTGAGTACTGCAAACAAGAGCAGAAGGTGCTCTGATGTGAGAAGTTACTCTGAGCTTTAAATCAAAAGGATTAGAGTCTTACAAGCTTATTCTGGGAAGCTGTGCAAGGAGGTCTAAAATATCGCTCTTCCATCTGTCTGTCCTTTTTCTCAGGCAGCTCATTTTGGTGAGTCAGTACAAACTGGCTCACTTTTACACAGATTGTATAGGACAAGGGGGAATGGCTTTAAAGTAAAAGAGGAAAGATTTAGATTAAATATTAGAAGGGAACTGTTCCTTGTGAGGGTGGTGAGGCCCTGGCACAGGCTGCCCAGAGAAGCTGTGGCTGCCCCTGAATTCCTGGAAGTGTCCAAGGCCAGGTTGGGCAGGGCTTGGAGCAAACTGGGATAGTGGAAGGTGTCCCTGCCCATGACAGGGGATGAAATGAGATGAGCTTTCAGGTCCCTTCCAGCTGAAACCATCCCATGACTCTATGATTCCATGACTTTATGATTCACGGCTCTATGATCACAACAAGGCATGGTAGACAGAACAGATCTGTGCCTCTTTTGCCAGACTCTGTGGCACATGTTTGACTTACTCCCTTTCAGAGTTTTGGGACTTCCAGAGCTTTGGATGACTCTCATTGACAGCATTGACAGAAAAGAACAAACGACTGAGTCTGGGAGCCAAAGGTGTTCTCAGAGGGAAAACTCAACATCTTGCTCAGAATTATGATTTTGGGTTAGTGCTATAGCATTAAGTGATGCTGCTGTGTTACTCCCACATAGTGAAAAAGCAGAGGATTTATAGATCTGGCTTTTATCTTCTTCCAACTTTCATCTCTCCAGCTTGTCTCACTGACCTCAAAGGTTACATCTCTATTAACAAAATAAACACTGCCAGGATTCATTCCTGTGCTTGGAAAGTGACACTCTGGTTACCTCCAGCCTATTAAACTGTGTCAGATTCAAACTGCATTCAGCCATCCATTGAAAGCGGTCCCAGGAGTGTGCTTGTGCCTGCACCATCCTTGGGAGCAGTGGGAGAGACACAGCAGCCTGGCAAGGGCCCCTCTGACAGGGAACACCATCAGGGAGATCTGTCCGAAGACCTGGTTGTCCCTAAAGTGACCAAGATAGAGAGCACCTGTCCTGTGACTGCCAATCTCTCTCTGTTAGTTCTCACTCTGCTGATATCAAAACCAATAGAAAATGGTTGTACCTGTCAAAAATACACCCCAACCCTGGTACAATTTCCTTCATTATTGAAAAAAAAAAATCCTTTTAGGACAAATCCCCAAAGACATATATCATTTCCTCACCTTGTAAAATTTCACTGGTTTGCCCCGAACTATGGTGTTTGCCAGGAGAATTTTGGAATAAAATGAAATCTCTGTCCAGACACAAAAGGGGTAAAATTCCAGTTGCTCCTTTCTGTTTTGTTTACAGAAAGGCTTGAGTTTTTTGTCAGAACCTAATTCCCTCATAGCCTGTCTCCTAGAAATGAATTTTTGGATTGCTTTTGTTAAAAGGAACAAACTGCACATCCAACAACTTTTGGATTTAGGACTTAGGTGTGGGCCTGTTAATAAGTTAGGAATGCACATGATGCTAGGTTGAAGATCCAGACTTGCCTAAATGTTCAGGGAGTGATCAGATCTGTGGTTTTGGTTCAGCTCCATCCCTGGTTTAGAGGGAGGGAAGTAGTTTGGACTCTGCTGATAAAAGAAACTCACACTTGCATCATTTTATACTGGTAATATGCTAAATACACCGCAGCAGATTCATAGGGCAAGGAAGCATTTCAAGCATTGCAGTGAGCTAACTGAAAGGAACCATAGGAAATATACACCAGAAGTTAATTTTTTCCAGTTCTTTTCCAGCTCTGCACCCTGCCTGCGTTAGTTTTTGTGCCAGGTGGTTTATTTTCACTCAGAGTTGTTTTGGAATCATTATAAAACACAACTGGTGTGCCACGAGGACGTGGGGAGTCTCTCAGCTTATATTTTGCAGATGTCCATAATTTAACTGGACCAGCAAGTGACCAGGATTCCAAAGTCACCTTATGATGGTGATCAGCTCATGGACACGGGTAGCTCACAGTAACACATTGAGCCCTGCCCTCGGCCGCTTTCCATCAAGCCTGCCATGCCTATTGCAGCCTGAAATCTGTCCCTTGAGACTGAAGTTCAAAATCTAATAGTGCCTCCTGGCCCTAAAAATATGTGTCAATCCATCCAGGCAGTGGTTTTGCTTAAAGGTAAAGTAATCCAGGGAGTTTTCAGGTCTGGATGCAACAATCGGCGATTATGGAGTTTATCTTGACATTTATTAGTTGTTAATGGCAGTGCTTCCAGAGAGCTAAGCACATTCCAGGCAGCCACACAGCATCCTTGGGCTGCAGCAGCTGGTAGTTTAAGAACATGCAAATACTAAAGGAAACAGCAATAATAAAAAGGTGTTTTTAAATTTGGGGGTTTTCCATTTGTCATTAAAGCTCATTTAAATCACTGCTTGTCAGAGGGTGGCAGTTTCTCAGAGGTGGAAATATCCACAGGGAAGGAAGCTGCAGGATGACCTAGATGGGCATGGTGAGGTCAGTTGGAGACTGTGATTGACCCTCTGCAGATGTAGGGAGTGCCACAACCAACAAGGATTATTCTATAATCTGGGCAAAACCCCTACTGCTTGGACAAAGAGCCTTGGTGACAGTGACAGAAGTTCTGACCAAGAAGGATCAGTGCCAGTGGTGCTGGGACCATCTGTGGTGGCTGGTGATCCTGAAACCATGGGAATACAGCAACTCCTTTTCCACTAGAAACTAAAATCCTGAAAGTCTGACATGCTTTTTGGGTGCTCCTGTCCATCAGTGTCTGGTGCTGGCCTGGAACCAAGGATGGAGGAAGGATTTGGATGTCCCTTGGCTATGGTCAGTCTGACAAATATAGAAACACAGAATCCTAGAATGTCTTGGGCAGGAAGAGATCATAGAGATCATCTCATTCCAGACCCCTGCCATGGCCAGGGACACCTTCCACAAGACCAGACTGCTCAGGGCCACATCCAACCCAAAATCCCAAATGGCATCCCGAGACAAATGAGCATTACATGGCAAAGCGAAGTCACTGAAACTCAAGTTTTGGCTTCTCAAGCATGGAGTGAGTCATTTCTGAGCAGAGCTTTTCAGTCACCAAGCTATTCTTTTGCCTATTCTCTTGGGGGCTGCCATGTGACATGACAAAGCCTTTTTCCCTTCTTCCAGAAAAAAAGTTTCTTCCAGCAGGTAAGAGAAACTTCAGATTGCAGTGACTCTCTGTGGCAGAGACAGTGAGATGGATGGCATGGGGAAAAGATCAGGCAGCTAAACATATCACTTTAGTCTTTCAATATGTATTTATTGATTTGGGGGTTTTCTCCTAAGTCCAGAACCTGAAATTCAACTCTGAACTTTTCATCTGCCTTGAGTGGGTCTTTTGACCTGTCAGGTCTTTTCCATTTGTAAAGTGTGAGTCACAATACCAAGTAGCCTCATTAAATGCAGAAAATGCTCCCCTGAAGTAATGTGCAGATCAGAGAGAACAGTACAAATGTCCAGAGATTACACAGGACTGTGTAGAAATGGTTTTAAATTATGATGTATTATTTTATTGGAGTATCCCATATTTCAGAGTTGTCTCACACCACACCCTGTGACTCTTCAAAATAAAGCAGTGACACTGGAAACAAAACCCAGATCAGATCCTAAATACACAGATCTTTGCCATTTCCAATAGCTTTTAAAATTATTTGAATTATTTATACATTTATGTACAATAAAGGAGACTGCTACCAGTGCATATCCTCTTAACAGAGCCCCAAACACTGGATTTCTCAATGTAAAGACAAACTTCTAGCACAAACAAAATTTATGATTACTACATAGGTTTAACCAGCTGTGGCTGCTCTGAGTGTTCATGGCACAGCCCAGGTGTGCTGAAAGGGGCTCTGGATCAAAAGCCCTTTTCCCAAAATGAACCTGTTTGCTTCCCTGGGGACCTGTCTGCTTCCCTGCTGCTCCAGGCTGCTCCCACACTGCCAAAGGCATTGGTTATGTCTCTCTGTGCTCCTTTTATTTGCAGCCATAAAGAGCAGCAGTTAATCACAGATATGTCAGCCCAGATCCATCATCACTTTTTGGGTCCTAAATCCAGTCTGTTAAGACAGCAGGAACCTAAGGGGGCTGCTGAGTCTGAGTCAGGGCACTCCCACTGAACAGGGCAGCAGCCCCAAAAGGGTGGAAATGGCTCGGCTTGAAAGCTTTACAAGTGCTTGGGAGGAATGAGGGCTTGTGAGAGCCAGACAAGATGCCTGGGAGCTTAAACAATGCCGAGTGTGGCTCCAAAAAACACTCCCTGTGGACAGCCCATCCTTTCAGCACAGCCAGGGATTGCCCGCACGTCTTTAGAGCCCCGCGTTGCACTGATTGTGCACAGCAGCTGGGAGCTGAACAAATAAGAAGCCGCTGCTGTGCTGGACGGGGGGACATCCTGGTGCTGCTGTGACATTCCTTGTCAAGTTTTCAGGCTCAAATGGATGCCACATGGAGGGAGTGCATCGGGCTCTGTTGGCAGGCGGGAGATTCGGAGGCTGGAGCACTCCCCACCTCCTGCTCGTGGAAACAAAGCATCTTTTATGTTTCCTTGCAATCAGGACAAGGGGCTGGAATGAATCATCGAGTGACCCAGCCACTCCCCTGCTATTATAACAAGCAGCTGGAGGGCCACCAAACCCGGGCACCGTGCTCGTCAAACAGGCGCTTTCCCGCTTGCCTTTTATTGGGATTCACTGGTGGCACTCCGGGGGTTTGTCGCTTCTTTCTTGGCCTCCTTCTGTCCAGAGACACTACCAGTAAAACCCCAAGGCGATATTAAAAAGGGGAGGCTGGGCTGGCAGCCAGCTGCTGCTACCAGATGTGCCTGTGAGCATCGCAGAAAAAGCCAATTGAGCCGATCCAGCCTCCTTGCAAAGCGGAGCCCATTGTTCGATGGGGCACAACAAGCAACTGCAGGAGGTTAAATAAATCCCAGGGCACAGCTATTTCAGGCTGGGGAAAGCTTCCAGAAAGGTGCTTAGTCCTGCAAAGAGAGGCTGGGGAGCTCTCCAAGCAAGTAGTAGGTGCTCAAACACCAGCACTATAGCAACAAAAATAAACTTTTGCATTTTAAAGCTCATTTGGAAGATAATGGGAGTGAAAAGTGTATTTAAGGGATCAAAGTAGAGTTGCCCATGTATCCAGATTGGATGGAGTTGGCTGAAAATCATAGAATGGTTTGGGTTGGAAGGGACATGTAAAGATCATCTAGTCCAATCTCCTGCAATGAGCAGGGACATTTTCAATTAGATCAGGTTGTTCAGAGCCCCCTTCCAACCTGGCCTTGAATGTTTCCAGGGATGGGGCAACTGCCACCCCTCTGGTGCCAGGACTTACATGACCTTGAAGATGAAGCAGATCTAGGGTGGAGTCAAAAGTAGATGCCCGAACCTTTTGCTGATGTTTCAAAGCCCCCCTGCCTCCATCCTTCCCTTGTCTGCAGTCTGTGCTTGCCTTGTCTGGAGTCACACAGAGGTGATGCCCACTGCAGCCCACAGGGGCTCTTTCTATCTCGAGCCACAGCCTCAAGGAGCAGCAAAGAGATGAATTTGGCGATGCCCTGTGAACCAGCTGCTTTTCTGAGCCTGCTGCCTCTTCTCCTGGAAAAGCAGAGGCACAGCTGCGGGGGAGGAGGCTCCAGCTGGGAAGGTGGGGAGGGTGAGAGGAAAACCATGAGGGAAGTGCCTGAGCAATTTCACAGCAGAGGCAGCGTATGAAGTTGCCTCGGTTCGTGGTCTGCACTCTGGGGTCTGTCTGTGGGAAGCCTGCAGGGGTGTTGCAACCTGCCAGTGCCAATAAACATCACCACAAGACCAGAGGAGCTCAGGGCCTGCAATATGAAAGGCAAAGAGAGGAAAATTAGAAGCAAAAATATGAAGTTAATAAAAATCCTTTATCCAATCAGACTCGAAAGGGAGCGCAGCCATGGGCTGGAAGGAGCAGCCGGGTGCTCTGAGCCCTCACTTTGCTTAATTACCTAATAGCTTGCAGAGCCCCTCCAGCTTTATGAGTTGCACATTTATGTGCAGCTGTCCTGCCTTGCAGGAGCCGTGGAAGCTGCTGGGGGGTGTCTCTGCCCCTGCCCCCTGCCTGCATGCAGGGCAATGGGGCTCCATGGCCCAGATGCTCCACACCTCAAGGTTTGAAATAGGTAAATCCCTTTAGGTAAGTAATCTTTCTTATAAACTATATAAGCTTGCCTGCTAAGGGGAAGAAATTCCCCCTCCCTGCTGTTTGCACAGTAGGTCCTCTGGGCAGTTTATCTGAGCCCCTATTCCCAGGACACAGGGTTGATGATTTCACAAAGATCAGGAATTGTGCCTGTGGCTTGCTGGGGGCTGGCACAGCTTTGGTTTTCCTGCTGCAAGAAAACCCCTTTCCAGCTCAGCTCCTGTCTCCTGCTGGGAGCAGCTCCCAGAGCAGGAGGTGGGTGGGATGCTTGGATGGTGCTCTGATGTCCCCATTCACTGCAGGGGTTTGGATTAGGTGACCTTTAAAAATCTCTTCCAACCCAAACCATTCTCTGATTCTCTGATTCTATGCTAGAAAATTTTCCCCCGGTGATAGGCACACTTTGCAGGAGTGGAGGGCAAGGACAAGGTAGAAATACATATTCCCAGGATGTGGGCAGCACCCTGGACCCTGGTAAATAATGGGTTAGGGCACAGTAAATGTTTTATTTAGTTCCAGGTCACGCTGAGGCACATCTAGTGAAGTTTTTCTCTAGGCTGGACTGCTGAAGACTGCTGAAATGTGTTGTATGGGATCCCTGCTGCCTCCTGGGCATTTTGTCTGCAGGCTCCCTCCCAGCATCCCAGTTTTGCCAGAGCAATCCCTCTGTGTCCCCATCCAGTGACTGGGCTGCAGGCTCAGGCATTTCAGGACTCCTGTGCTGGCACCCTGGCACCAGGCTGTGCTGATGGCCAGGACACCTCTGTGCAGGCAGAGAAAGCCAAGCCCTGCCTCCAGCAGATGGAGGAGTTCCCTGTGCTGACAAAAGATTGCTTGGTACCTCCTTTCTCAGCAGGAATACAAAATATTTCCCAGGAATAAGCAGTGGATGATGACGTCTCTGATCAACAAAAAAATTCTTCACGAGATGCTCGTGACTGCAGCACTTGGGCCTTGATTAACACCTTGCTTAGCAGGGAAAAGCAGAAAGGAACCACCTGCAGCAGTGCTTGTCCAGAAGTCATTAGCTCTAGGCTTTGGTCCCAGACCTTTTCTGGGACAGGATGTCTACCCAGGCCACCATGGAAAACCCTGATGTCTTTTTCAGGGCTCTTAAATCCAGAGGCCAGAAGTTACACGCATGGTTGATATGCAAGGGTGAACAGTGACCAGCTAAAAGGAGCTGGGGTCTTACTGCTGCAGCTGAGCACCATTAAGCCCATCTGGTCATTAATCCTCAGGAAACTGAGTCATATCACAGAACTGGAGGATAAATGGGCTGAGGGGACTTTGTGGGATCATCTTATCTGACCCTCTGCCATGTGACAACATCAGAGATCCTTTGTTCCAACACCTTTTGGTGTTGCAAGCTAAAAATGATGAAGGAGAGGGAATGGATGAGAAAATTTAAAGTGTTTAACAAAAGCTGCAGTGATACTGGCTCAGTGCATGTCCCATTGTTGTTCCCTCTCAGCTGGCAGTCAGGTGAAGGCATAACACAAATGTGTGTCCATGAAAATGCTCCGAGGGATGGAACTTCTCTGCTCTGGAGAAGAGAAGAGAGAGAGCCAGGGGTGTTCACCTGGAGAAAAGAAGGCTCTGAGGAGATTTTAGAGCATCTTCAGTGCCTAAATGGGCTAAAGAGAGATGGAGGAGGAATTTCATCAAAGGCATGGGGTGACAGGACAAGGGGGATAGGTTTCAAATTAATGAGAAGATATTTAAATTAGATATTAGGGAGAAGAAATTCTTCTCTGTGAGGGTGGTGAGACACTGGCTCAGGTTTCCCAGAAAATCTGTGGATGCTCCATGCCTGGAAGTATCCAAGGCTGGGTGGGACAGAGCTTGGAGCAACCTGGGACAGTGGAAGGTGTCCCTGTCCATGGCAGGACATGGAAGTAAATGATCTTTCAGGTTCCTTCCAATCCAAACCATTTGTGATTGATTCTATGATATCTGAAGGGAGAATATTTCTTATGGCACAGATCATCTCAGTGAAAGATTTGTGTTGAACAACTGATTTGTTCATTAAGAAGATCTTTCTGCTTTCTTGTTCTACTTGAAATAAATACAGCAAAAAATTCAAATCAATATTGTGCCTTTAGAGGGTGCATGAAAAAAGTTCACACAGATGAGGGTTTTTTCTGCATTTTGCAGCTCCATTTTCCAAATTTGGACTTATTGAGAAATCATTTTATCACACCTGGAAAATATAAGTAAAATAAACATTTTTAAATGCTCATTGATATTTTTGAAATAGAAACTCTAAGGCTTCCAATAAATCCCAGTCAGTTTTAAAAGTAATGTAGATAAGTTAAAATGTTCAGAATTCAGAAGGAAATTTCATATCACTTGAGAATAAAATAAAATAAAATAAAATAAATTCTATAAATAATAAACAGAGAGAGAAAAACTATATCATTTCCCCTAAACTGCTCTATGTAGGAAACTTGATGTCACGATCATGGGAAGAAAAGACTATCCATGGTTTTTTGTTTTGCAGGTGGGGAAGATGGTAAATACTTGCTTAATTGAATATATGAAAATGTATGAATAATTTCTTCATAGAAAGACTTTTTATTAAGTCCAAATGTATAATCTCAGGCTGCAACTGATAAAGGATGTGTAAATCTGGATTTTCATACCCTAAGTTCGTGTTTGGATTCTTATTCCCCTTTTCCAAAACATTTTAAAGTCCCACACTGGGCACTTTTGAAAACCTGCCCGTTGTTTGAGTGACCTCCCTTCAGCAACTGAGCTCTTTTGAAAAACAGAACTTCAGCTGGGGGAACTGGCCACATCTGTAAATCTGGAACAGCTTTTCAAAGAGAATTAGATGTCAAGTTTCAAAAACACTCTTAGGCATTTAAATACCAGGGCAGAAACAAATATTTGTATATATAACCTCTTCCAGTGGCTCATCAGCCTCTGAGTAAAGAATTTCTTCCTAATATCTAATCTAACCCTGCCCTCTGTCACTTTGAAACCTTTCCCCATCATCCTGTCCCACCAGACCCTTGTTCCCAGTCCCTCTCCAGCTCTCCTGGAGCCCCTTTAGGCACTGGAAGAGGCTCCAAGCTCTCCCTGGAGCCTTCTCTTCTCTAGGCTGAACAGTCCCAGCTCACCAGCCTGGCTCCACAGGAGAGGAGCTCCAGTCCCTGATCAATTTAATGATCTCCTCTGGACTTGTTCCAACAGTCCCATGTCTTTCTGGATTTGGGGGCCCCAGACCTGGGTGCAGAACTGCAGGTGGGGTTTAGAGGATGTGGTTTAGTGGTGGATTGGCTATTCTAGGTTAACAGTTGAATTTGATGATCCTAAGGGTCTCTTCCCATTAAAATAATTCTATAATTCTATGATTCTGTAAACTGACTTTTAATCTTAAGTTGTTCTATTATCCAGTTTTTAAGGTCTTATTTTAGGCAATCAGGCAGCAGGTATAACCTGTGCTCCCTGCTCAGAGTAAGCAGAACTTGCAGAGTGAGTTTGGTGTGAGCTTGGTGGTTACACAGCCTGAAACCAGCTTTAATACCAGATCTGATACTCGTGGCTTCAGTGGAGATGCATGGATGAGAACAAGTGAATATTTGCTCCTCCTGCCCTGCATCTCAGCCCCTAAACTCATCCTGCCAGCACATGATGCAGTGAGTGCTGGGTCTGGCTCCTTTGTGAGCTCATCACATGCCAGGATTTCTGGAGACATTTGTGAGCCCCAGACACTTCTCAGTGGCTGCAGAGGGCTGGTCCATCTGCTCTGTGGTGTTCACTTACGTGGAGTCAGAGGAGCTGGCTGCCAGCTCCCAGCAGACAGATCAAACCAGCATAAAAAGGGATTAGTATTGAAGACCGGATGGAATTCCCTGACGTTACCCCTTAAAAGTTTCAGGTGGAGGATAAAGAAAAATCTTGTAACCCGAAACCTTCTGATGTCCAAATTGTTATGTTACATAGGAAATCTCCTTCTTTCTTCCAGCCCCTGGTGGACTTTCACTGATGAGTGAGTGGGCCATCTGTTTAATTTCACGATTAAAGTGTGTGTCATGCAGTTACAAACACTTTCCTCCCCGCGCTGTCTGGCTGCCCGTGTCTGGAGTGGAGCTGATTTTGGTCCAAAAACCACAGCAGGGCGTGTAATTAATAAGGCTAATGTTGTGATATGATAAGTGCTGCAGTGTAGAGTGTGGTTGGGCCCATTGTTAACCCCAGAGCTGTTAATTTCAGGGCAATGTTTTAAGCTGATTTACATGGGAGATAAGCAAATTCATCTGTATTACAGCAATAAGACTATTTAGCACTTATCCAGCTGCAGATCTTAAAGCAATTTGTAAGAATTAATGAATTAAACTCCGTGTTCAATCAAGCTGCAAATAAGTTTACAGTGCTACAGCCCCATTTCTAGAAAGAAATCCAGAAGAGTGGGAGAGAAATCCCTCCTTTACCAGCCCAAACTGAGAGAAATTGCCCCCAGTTTTTATTAGAAGTTATAAAAGGCCTATGGTGTAGCTCTGTCCTTCTTTGGACACCTGGGACAAAACTCTCTTTAACTTTGATGTCCATTCAATGCTAGGTTTCCCCTTACAACTTAATAGTGAAATATTCTTTTACCAAAATGGAGCTCAAAACTCACCACTGATAAATGAAGCAGGAGTGGTTGAGTTTTTCCCATGGTGTTCTGATCTATACTAGAAAAAATGTCTTTTATGCCCTATTAATCTATGTCTGTGTCTTCTCTGTCTCTACTCAAAGACAAAATGAGAAAGGTCTTCATTTTTCAGCAGTCAGTCGGGGGCTGTTCCCAGCTCTGTGTAATCAGTTAAAAGCATCCTCGTGCTTTGCAGTGGCTCCAGCTCAGACCCTGAGGATAAATGCTCCTTCTTTTTAGTTACTTTAAAGTCAGGTAGCTCTGCAGTAATCTGGCCAAACTCACTGAGTGAGCTGAGGATGTTTTAGCTGCCCAACAAAAAAGCCCTCATTAATTAGACAGGACTTGCTTCCATAGGTTTGCAGGATGCAGCTGTGCCCTGCAGGCATCATCCCGTGGTGGGATGGGAAGTCCTTGGTAAGGCAGCTGAAATGGCTGCTATAGGGTTTCACAGCAGGAATACAGACTATCTTGGATGTGATCCTGATTGCTTGTGCCAGGCATTTGACTGCTCAGTTGAAAGAGTAAATAGAGACTTCAAAGCCTCATCAACCTGCAAATTAAATATATCCACAGCTGGAGACAGACCGTGCACAGCAGAGGCTGGGAGGAGATGGGCAAGATCAACCTGAGCACAAGTGTGAGGAGGAGCAGCTGAGGGAGCTGGGGAAGCTCAGCCTGGAGAAAAGAAGGCTCAGGGGGAACCCTCTGGATCTGCACAACTCCCTGACAGGAGGGGACAGCCAGGTGGGGTTGGCCTCTGCTCCCAGGGAACAAGGGACAGGATGAAATGGCTTCAAGTTGTGACAGGCAAGATTTAGACTGGATATTAGGAAAAAAATTCTTCACTGGAAGGTTATTTAGGCATTGGAACAGGCTATCCAGGGAAGTGGTGGAATCACCATCCCTGGAAGTGATGGAATCATCAGGGAGATGATTTAATGGTGGGCTTGCAGTACTGGGTTAACAGTTGGGCTTGATGATCTTAAAGGTCTTTTCCAACCTTAATGATCCAATTATTCTGTGATTCTAATAGAAGAGCTGTGGGCATCCCCCATCTGGACATGGGTAAAGGGTTGGAGAAACATCCAGCCAGGTTTGCAATGAACTCCACAGCCAGCACCAGTGGCATTCACCCTTTAGGTGTTCCTGTAAGTGGCCATGTTTTCTGAAACCTTGGTGACCTGAGGTGGTCATCTCTGGCCACCAGTGTCACAGAATGGCCACCAGTGTCACAAGAAGGTGGTTCTCAGGTGCTCTGCCCACACTTACAAACCAGAGCAGGGTCATGGTCTCCATTTCTAGTCAACGATCTTTGAGGTCTTTTCCAACTTTAATGATTCTGTGTTTTCATCCCTGACAAGCTCTGAGGACAGGTCCTGCTGCGTGGGGCACCCCACTGTTGTTGTCTGAGATTCTTGTGGGCATCCCCTGTGATCTGCAGTTTTGCGGCGACATTCGCAGTTTCGTATCAGAAAAAAACTGTGAGGTGCTTCCAGCTGCAGGTTTTTAATTGCTGGTGTCACCAAAAAGAATGTCTTCTGGGTCTTTGTAAAGCATAGGGAGAGATGGGGACCCACAGGGAAGAGGAAAGCTGCATTTATCTAGTTGGCATTCTCTGATGTATGAGCTGGGACGCTCACAGACAGAAAATAATCAGTAACAGGAACTTCTCCTCTTTAGCTCATCTGAAAAAAAAAAAAAGGAAAAAAAAAAAGTGTGCCAAGAAAACTTCTATCCAGGGCCTCCTAGACACTTTCTCAGTGCCAGAGGATGATCTCTGAACATCTGTTACAGCTCTGCACATGAAAGGCTCACGGGAGCATTAGTTTGCATGTCCAGCCGTCCTATCCTATCTCCAAGGGGGATGCGCTCATGGCTGACGGAGCTATCTGCAGGATGTGATTGCTCATGCTGCACCCAGGTACTTGGCAAGCGAGGGGAGTGACGATGTTCTTGGCATCACACCTGCCCCGTGTGAGGAGCCCCGAGCGGGATTTCTGCATCGCTGCCTCCCCTGCCCGGGGTGAGAGCGGCGGCTGTGAGCTCACAGCTGGAGCTGGCCAAGCACAGCAGCTCAGGAGGGAGGGTTTGGTCTCTCCTTTCAAGGCAGGGCTGTGAAAAGACTTGCACTTGATGGGTTTTTCCTCTCCAGCTAGACTGAAGGTGCTCAGTGAACTTGGTGGTCTTTGGTCTTTGCTTCAGCTTCTGAGGTTTTTTAGGTAAAGTGTTCTTCCCTTGGGGTCACTTGCAGGAAGTAACACAGCACCCTGACCCCTAAAATGCAGTGGAGTTTTCCTGTTGGTTTCAGAGCAGCCCCAAAATCACCAAGGCACTGTCAGGAGCTGGGTCCAGCTGTTCTCAGCTCCTGTTGGTTTGCTTTGACTACAAAACCCACCTTCACCAAAGAAGCATCCTCGCCTCCCTGTCTGCCAGCAGGATACCAGTTTAGATTGCTGTGAGTTTTACAACCCTGCTTTTATGCCAAATTGGCTAGGAATCACCCCAGAAGGGTCAGCTGTCTGGAATGCCTTGTGCTCCTTGTTATTTTCCTAGTCAGAACTGCTTACAGTAAGCAATGCTCCCCAGGGCAGCTCTTACAAATGAGTCAGGCAGGGTCATGAAGCTTTGGTCATTTGTCTCGGCTTCTCTCTGTTATCTCTTCTACATATTTATTTCAAAGAAAGTGTTTGGGCTGTTCTTAGGGCAAAGTTAAGTTCATCCCCCTGCTGTATCTTAGAGTCACAGACTCATTAAATTTGGAAAATCCCACTAAGACCACCGAGGCCAACCATTACCCTAAAACTGCCAAGTTCCCCACTAAACCATGTCCCCAGGTGCCACATCCACACATCTTTTGAAGAATTCCAAGGATGGAATTCCACCCCTTCTCAGGGCACCCTCACCTGCGAGTATCTGACCACCCTTTCAGTGAAGAAATTTTTCCTAATACCCAATCTAAACATCTTCTGGCACAACTTGAGGCTGTTTGCTCTTTTCCTATCACTTGTTACCTGGAAGAAGAGAATGATCCAGCGGTGTATCCATCTTATACTTGGATTTAAGAATTTTTACATGGTGTAAGCAAGGCAGAGAACAACACCTGGTTTCACACAGGGCACCACGCAAATGTCACACCAGTGACAGCTTCTGGTCACCAGTGGTAGGGACTGGGGTTACATCTCATTGCTGGGAGATAAAACATTTTTTCCTTGGCCAAATGCTGATCTGTGTGGTTATGGGATTGCCTACTTCAGAATAAGGAAACACAGAGATGGGGCAAAACTGCATCCTAAATCTTACCAGAGCATCAATCTCTCTCTCTGTTTTTCTCAGTCTCACCCCATTTAATTCAACTCTTACTTACCAATTTGCAACAGTGTGTTATTTTTGTCTCTGCAGACACAAATCCAAATCCTGATCTCATTAATGTTAGTGGCAAAACTTCCAATAACTTCAACTGCACCAGGACTTGGCTCACTGTGAAGAAAATGTTGTTCTGAAGGCAATATGTACTGCCACAAGGCTTCAGACATCCATAAATCCATCACACCAATGAGTATTTCCATCTGCCATCCAACATTTGGAGTCATGTGTGTTAACAATATGAGCTAGAGAGTGAAAGTTACCAGCAAATGCATTTCTGCAACCATTTCTCCCCTCCTTATTGATGAAGTTTTTGCATTTACTGGCAGAAGGATAAAGAACAGCTTCCAGAGCACAGTAGTTTCTGTGTAGGTTGGCTCTTGGATGTCAGTGTGACAAACACCTTGAAAATATTGTAGTAAGACCTAAAAAGGTTGGTTCTAGGAAAGCTGAGCTTCTTTCCCAGCTCTGCCATCAACCTCCTGTGTGTCTCAGGGAAAACCACGTGAGCTCACTGTGCCTCAGTCCCTCTGCTACAACATTTCTAACTCCTATCCTTTGCTTATAGTAAATTACAGGCAAGGCTGTAATACAAATAATAATAATAATAATAATAAATAATCTGGTCTCTACACTGCATCAAATCTCAGCCACCCGCATCTGGCCAGCCACACTCTAGCAAGACTCTCACAGCTGAGCAGCACACACGGGAGCCCTTTAGCTGGAAAAAAAGAAAAAAAAAATCTTTCCCTTTCCTGGTGAATAATTTTAGGACTAGACTGGTAGCAAAGCCAGAGTGCAACCTGGAGGCAATTTTGCTGGCATTCTAAAATGAGTTTTATTTAAGTCCATAAATGTTTTTGAAAAGTCTGTTTTAAGAGAGGCCAGAGTGCCCTGGGGTGACTCTCTTTAAAGAGCTTTGTTTGGTTAATAATGATTTGTAAATTCTGTCTGTCGGAAGTGCTGCTGCCACTATCTTGGAAAAGTCTCTGCTGGGGAACACAGGTACCTTGTGTTTTCTGAGGTGCTTTGGTGTTTTCCTTTCCAATAACTCCTGTCAGTGCCCCAACCCTGCATGGCCACAGTGAAATGATGCTCTGCTGAATGGCCATGGTCCTGTGCTGCATCCACACATCCACTTCTTTGGTGGCATTTGGGATGTCACCATGGGGAGCAGATGGCATTGTCCTGGGATTTGGGGAGATGAACACCTTGGGGAATTCACCAGGTCATTTCTGAGCAAGGACAACCCCTGGCAGATCCCTGCTACAGCTGCAGCTGGATATGCTATGGTGTGAATAAAGGACACATCTCACCTGTCAGAGGGAGGACTCAATTCATGCCACAGAGAGGGTCCTGCTGGGAAGGTGAATAGTTGCCATGGGGATGCCCTGAACTAGGAGCCAAAGCCACAAATCCTGGCATTAACTTGCAGAAAAAGGAAAAGATTATCATTTCAATGTCTGTATTTAGTAGGAAGTAGGACTTCTAAATGACTTTGAGAAATACTCAGAATTGTACTTTCTTCTGCTACCTCTCCAAGCATTGACTGTCTGAAATCGTGATGCCTGGTCTTTCTGCTAAAATCCCACAGTTTGGTTTCTCTGCAATCACTGTTTCAGTCCTCTGGGTCCTTTCAGGGAGCCCAGCTCCATCTTGCAGGGATCAGCAGCACTATTTCCACCCCATCAAATCTACTCCAGGAGCTTCAGTTTGGATAAAATTACAGCAGCCATCAATCCAGTGCTTGTAGTCCAGAGCCGACGCTAATCACCACAGAGGGGAAGGAAGCAATTTTCTTCACACTTTGTTACTGTGCAGCTCCATACTCACAAATCTCAGTGCTGCTCTTTATTTTGCATCCTTGAGGAGCATCCATCACCATCCAGTGATGGAAGGGCTGATGGAAAACCAGGCTGGACAGACCACTGCACTGCTTGGGCAGGATTCACCTGACCTCACTGTGTCTGCCTGCTAGCTTGGCTGATGCCAGATATCATTTTCTAGTTGGTGGAAAGAGTGGGAGATGATCAGGGGATGATTCATCCCATGCTAGGAGAATGTTTGAGGCAGCCAGGATAAATCACCCTTTGGAGGCCCAGCTCTGTAGGTGGAGCCCATACAATTCACCCCTGTGAGATTCCAAATTTCTTGATGTCTTTAGCGGAGAGAGATGTTCCTCACCTCTCCTTGGCCATGGGTGCTGTATTCCTAACCCTCTGCAGCAGTTCTCTTTCAGATGAATGAAGTTCCAGAAGATTTGCTTTTGCTTAATACAAAATTGCCCCAAATATACTGCTTCTTAGCAGGTTGATACAGGACACTAGAGCAATATGGATGTGCCATGATAATAATAATAAAAATTACTGGTTTGGAAAAGGGAAATATACCATCTGAAACTCAGCAGAAGGGGCCAGTGAGAAGCCCTGTTCAAAAATGATTGTGCACTGAGATGAGGTGGAAGAGGAGGGGAAGTTTTATTAATTATCGTACTTAAACCTGAGTCCAACGGCAAACATTGCTGCTTTTAAAACTTCCCAGCTGTTCCTTCCTTTGTTCTGGTGACTGCTTGGAAGTTTGAGCAGTGATAAAAGCAAGGGCTCTTAAAGCAGTTTGCAAAGTTGTAGGAGACTTTAAACAGCTGGTATGATAAAACACCCACATTTCCCCTGACAAATGTAAGCTCCACCAGTAGCTTTTAGTACAGGGATCTGTACCAGAGCCATAAAAGAAATCAAATGGTTAAGCGTGGAGGTGAGGTCCCGGGTTTTCCCAGCTCAGTAAAGATATATCCAACCAGCCATTATCACACAGGTGCACGTATATCATTCAACATCAGACATCAAGGAAAAATAATTGCCTGGAGCGAGAGAGTAAAGTTCAATGAAAGTTTGAAAGCGTTACACACCAGCACTCCTGGAAGGATAATCAGACACACACACACACACACACACACACAGAGAAAAAAAAAATTACTCCCATACTTTTGTTTGGTTGATGAGTTTGGATTTTCTGGCTGCATCAAATGAGATCTACAAATCCATCTTCATTAGACTTCTTCTAAAAACAATTGTACATTTCCTGGAAGCTCATTAACAGAGGAGCGTTGCCAGGCTCTTATTCATAATGACCCTGATTCAACAAAGTAGTTAAACATGTGCTCTGGGACTGATGATTTATAATAGAAAGTATAAAAGGAACCCAGATTTTTTTCTAAGTTGTAGAAAAAACTAAGCCCAGATTTCATTTGCATTTCTAGGGAAAATTCTGGTCAATATCTCTTTCCTTTGATCTAATATATTTTAAATAATATGTCCAATATCTACCTATCTTTTATTTCATCACTCAGCATAAATTCATGTTGAGCTCAAAATACTTGATGACTCCACCTCATCATCTACTGATTCCTCCTTCTCTCTTCTGAAATACTTCAAATACTCTAGAGGCTGGCAGGGCAGCAACTGTTGCCTTTTGAGCACAAGGATATAGAATCATGAATGATTTGAATTGGGACAGGCTGGAAGGTTCATCTCTTCCAACCCCCTGCCACGGGCAAGGACACCTTCCACTATCCCAGGTTGCTCCAAGCCCTGTCCAAACTGGCTTTGAACAATTCCAAGGATGGGGTAGCCACAGATTCCCTGGAAAACTTGTGCCATGGCATCACCAGCCTCTGAGTAAAGAATTTCTTCCTAACATCTAATCTAAATCTATCCTCCTACATCTTAAAGCCATATAGGTAAAGGTCTTTCATGTAGGTTTAAATTTATTTTTAATAGCTTAAATATTTTCTCCTATTGCAGTTTCCTCACTAAAATAGATTCCCTGTTCCTGGCTGAACTGTGATCCAGCTTTGGTCCTTATTCCAACCACCTCCAAGGCATCAGCATCTACTGCTGCTTTCCCCAATTTATTGCTATTTCACTGTTCCTGTTCCCGTAGGATGATAGCCCCAACACTGATTAATCCCTTACTACATCCTAAACTCTGTACAAACATGTAGTCAGAGATTACCATCCCTCTGAGAAGCCTGTAACTAAATAGATGAAATAAATTAGGAGGCAAAGTGATTTGGCAGGAGGAAAAGCTGATTTTTGGATTTGCACCTGACGGCGCCAGGTCTCGGTGCCTGGTCATTAATCCCCCATTCCCCAGGGAAGCACGTGTGTTACCTGCTGGAAGTCCACAGCTGGAAAATGTTCCAGCTACAGCTTTCCCATTGCAGTTCTGCTGGAGACAGATCACTTCTTGCCTGACACATGGAGTTGTACAAAGTCTCATTACAGAAAATGTTTTATGCTGTCGATCTTCCAAAGCGTCGTCGCTGCCAGCAGGGCACTGGCTTCAGAATGGGTGGATTGTGCTTCCAAAAGCTAATTAAAATCATTAGTGGCTCCTTCAGATCAGTTGCCAGAAGCTATCCTTCATGACAGCAACCTCACATTCCGCTTGTCTGCTTGGGTACATTTAAGAGTTATTCTGAAGTTTATTATCTACCTTTTTTAAAATAATTCATGGTTATTTTATGGTAAGGGGAGACATCTTAAAATGATTATGTATACCCAGATAAGCAATAAAAATCACAGAGGTCAAGAAAGAGGGGGCCTGTTTTGAATGTTACAAGTGTTCTGTATCTGCTGCTGGGTTCAAGGCCAGAACCTTTGCCAAATCCCCCGAAGTCAGATATTTTTGCACTCTCTGCCTGTTACAAATGGAAGCTACAAAGTTGCTCAATGGGAAAGGGATGGAAAGATGAAAGGGGAATTCTCAACCAGAAAATAGTCATGAGACAATATCACCATTTTTTTTTTTTCCCCTGAATTTCTATTTCCCTCATTGTCCACCATTCCCAGGTTTGTATCCTTTGGAAATGGATAGAAACAGGAGTCTCACACAAGCAAGTCTATGTCTGTAATATGGATAAAAACTTTGACCAGGATTTATAAGGCTCACCTGAATACCAAAGAATAGAACTGCATTAAGTGCCTGGACTGAGAAGGGTGATTCAGTTCACTGAATACAGGCTGCGACCCTCAATAAATCAAAGTAATACTGCTCTCCTCTGAACCCTTTCTTGTCCTGTCTGTTTCAAGTATATTTTATTTGCCTTCCCCAGTTGGTACAGTAGATTCTCCAGGTGCTGACACAAGGCACTTTGAGATTTGTAAGCCATATTACACCTGCAAAGTGCCTGGTGACAGCTGTGAGAGGTGCATTTGTTCAAGCTCTGCTCAGAGCTGCTGGCAATAGCCATTTGTATGGAATAGCTTTGAGTTGTAGTCATTTAGATTTAGATTTAGATTTAGATATTAGGAAGAAATTCTTTACTGTGAGGATAGCGAGGCCCTGGCACAGGTTGCCCAGAGAAGCTGTGGCTGCCCCAACCTTGGAAATGTTCAAAGCCAGGTTGGATGAGGCTTAGAGCAACCTGGTCTAGTGAAAGGTGCTCCTGCCCATGGCATGGTATTGGAAATGAATGATCTTAAAGTCCCTTCCAACCCAAACCATTTTGTGATTTTGGCAGGGAAATTGAGTGTCTAAAACAAAGGATTTGAGGCTACTGGGAGCAGATTGTGTGGCAGATTGCTTTCATGGACATGAAAACTCATTCTGGAAACTTGGTCCTAATAATTAAATTCATTTGGATGTTTTATGTAGAGTGTCAGTTTAGTTTTGTAATAATAAATTCCAGTTTTTCTTCTGTTTGTAGCAATTTAACTCTTACTGGAAGAATCACTTCTGTTCTACTGCTGCTTCCCTCTCACTGATTATCTCTAATGCCATGGATTTATTCCCCACCATGGTTTTTAAAAAGCACAAGATTACCTGTAAGATGGGGCTACCCATTGCATCTTTGCTCAGGCCTGCCAGTGATTCCAGCACAGCAAAGAGCAGCTCTGAGTGGTTCTGTCCACAAAAGAAGATGGAAAGAATGTTCTTTGTGCCTGCCTCCTACAGAGAGCATCTTCCATGGTGATGAAAGATCCTGGTCCACTTCCTGCCTCTCCCACCTGGAAAGGCTATGAAACAAGAATAACATTCCCTCGCTTTAGCTGTGTTGCTGCTCAGTCAGGATTTGCTAAAATTCACTCAAATAGCCATTGAAACCCAAATATGAACAGAAATTTCTGTAAGTCTGATTTTGCCATGCATAAAGGCTGTACCAGTGGCAGCTGAGCCATGCTGCTCAGTGACAGCCACCTCTGCAGCCATCCTGCAAGGAAGCAGCAATCCAGCCCCATTCATCAGTTCATAGGGACTGACCACAGTTGCTCTGTGCATCCCTCACCTAATGACAAGCTGCCTTCAAAAGTTTTACAGTTTTGGGTTTGTTTTTTTTTTTTTGGTAGTAGTAGGAAGCATCCTTCCAGAGAACATAAGACCATTTGATGTTACAATAAACCATTCTGCTGGCTCAAATCAAAGATGAGGCACTGAGGTGTTGTAAAAATCTTTGAGTCAACGAAAGACAGCTGGTTGAATCATTTCCCAGATTTTCATATGACTCATAAATTTGTTACATAGTGAGGAAATTCCCTGAAAGCTTCTTGGCAGGCACCACCAGTCTGACCAGTAGCTAAGAAACACATAACCTTCCAGTTATAGGGAGAGAGCAGTGTGGGGAGGAAACAAAGAGCACTCTGCCTTCAGGTTTGAGCCTGGGGTCAGTTGGAAATGCATTTCTGCCACCAAAGCCACAATCCTTCTGCACAAGAGGACAGGACATTGAAGTGACAGCACTGGGTTGTTATGACAATGTTCAGAAGAGTCTTGTCTCCTCCTCTCTCTCATCCCACCCCACTGCACTCATGCACAGGAACACACATATCCAGACTCCACAGGGGTGACCTGGTGGTGCAGATACCTGTATCAGCCAAATATGTAAAATTAGACCTTATCCATGTTAACCAAGAGCCATAAATTCATAAATGGTTTGGATTTAAGGAGTATGAAATGTCAACTCATTCCAACCCTCTTCCATGGGCAGAGACCCCTTCCACTGCCTCAGGTCACTCCAAGCCCCATCCAACCTGGCCTTGAACACTTCCAGGGATGTGGCACCCACAGTTTCTCTGAGCAACGTGTGCCAGTGTCTCACCATCCTGTGAGGGCTAGTGAAGCACTGGAGTGAGACAGACAACCCAAATCCTGTCTTATTTGGTCATCTAACTAATGACAAAATTTGAGATGTTTCTGCCACCATGATCCACATTTCTTTGGGTAGTTAATGGGGAGCACCTTAGAGAGCCTCTAAAGGGAAAAGCCTGCCTACTGTGAGCAGGTAGGTTGGGTACTTGTGTTCCCCAAAAAACCTTCAAAGCTGTGTTTGGCTTTTCTACTCTCAACGCTGATTGTATGTGGACAGAAAGGTCTTGCTTCAAGGGAACCAATTAATTAGACATCTACAGCCTTGGCACAGATTCGTTCATCCAGATTCACAGCTGTATGAACAAATACCAGTGACCACCTTGTGCTTGTGTTGACACAAGCACTGGGCCAAGATCTTGCCTGGTACCTCAGAGACCATTTGAGCCTTGAGTTGTCTCCATTACCTCAGCAAAATACAGCTTATCCACAAAACTTCTCCAGTTTCAGTGGAGTTATCTATTTATCTGCACTAGAATTTCTGAGTGATCTCTTCTTTGTGGCCAGAGGAAAAGAAGAACAAGTTTCTCTCATCTCAAGCTATTGAAGCTCCATGTGACCTCAGGTATCATGCAGATAATCTCACAGTAATTTTCTTTCACGTCCCTGTAGTATATAGAGAATAAACCCAGGACACACTCTTGAAAGCTGGGGTGTAGAATCATAAGTAACTCTAAAGTAAAGCTCAACAATGTTGAACAACTCAATCAATTTGGTTGTTCTGCTGGGTCTCTAAGCTCTACACCTTGTTATCTTTTGAGGAACCCCCAAGGCATCTGCAGGGTCTGTGCATGTCTCAGGTTGTAGCACAGAATCTGAGGTGCTTTGGGGTGTTGGTAGACAGGTCAGCTCAGGGTTTTTCCCTGTCACCGCTACCAAACCCACAAACCCACAAACCACAAGGAATAATTGACTCCAACATGTTGGGTTGGGTGATGGAAGTGAGATTGTCCGGGTTAGAGAGTGTGAAGATGATGGGGACCACCTTGCAGAGACTTGTGGACCACCAGAGAGGCGTGGGCTCCTGTTTGGGGCCCGCCAGTGCCAATATTTTAACCAGTGCTTAAGCACAAGCTGTGTGACCTGGCAATTTGCCCCACAGAGTTTTCACACATTTAATTAATTCATCAGGTAATTCAGCAGCCGTGGACGATCACGGATAAAAGTCCCACTGAAGTCCCAGTGCGTGAGCACACACAGGCCCAGGCACATCTAATGGAACGCGGCTCTCCACTCCCCAAATCCCGCCGTGCTTAAAATGGCCAAAGGAAACACAAATGACATTTTGTTTCTTCCCTGTGAAAAACACTTGCAAAACCCTGACCGGCAAGAATGGATTGCATTTCAGGGACTTGTTTATTCATCCCAAGCTCAAAAGATTTAAGAGTTTAAATAAAACGTCTGAATGAGGCTCTGGGTATGTGAGGCTGTGAAATGCTCTTTTTAAGAGACAGACGCCTGACGCCTTGGAGGAGCTCCTCGGTGGCAGAGAGGGGTTTAGCGGCTTCAGTTGGCTGCAATTAAAGCTGATCAGGGCTTTGAGCTGGTTGACAACACAGAAAATCATGCCCAGTTCAGCCCTCCAAAATGCCTCCCCGTGTCACATATTTGTCACAGCTTTAGCTTCAAATTGCTGCATGAAATACACAGCCCATGGCCAGGTTAGGGGTAAAAACGTTCCTAGGAATTCAGAAACTTTACCAAGCTGTTATTCTGACTGCTTTCCAGATTAAGCCTTTTTTTTTTTTTTTCCCCTCTCTTTCTGTTGGTTGCTTTAATTTACTAGAGGAAGCAAAAGCAAATAGTTTAATCATAACCATCCCTAGGGGCAATTTAGAATCATTTTCTCATTAGTGCCTATAATACGCAGTATAAGTAATGTTCAATCAGATGGTGGCTACAAAGGCCTGTGCAGACAGTGAAATGAAATGCACTCCAAAGCCAGGAATAGCTGAATGAGAATAATCTTATCTTTTTGTATCTTGCTCCTTTGCTGGTGGATGAACAGGATTTTTTCCCTCCCTTTATTCTCTTTCTGGTTTGGGGGGGATGAATCAAACTTTCTCCTAAATAGTAAAATCAAGTTATAGAAGTGGAGAGATTCCAAGACTATTAAGGCTGCAGGGAGTTCAGTCACAGACAGCCAAAGGCAGGAAGTACTTGAAGGGGGAGAAGAAAATAAAAACATGAGGGAGCAGGAAATACGTGCTCCATAAAGATGCCTTCACTGGGAGACATGTGTCACACATCCATAAGGAGGGTCCAACGGGAGTACCTGAGGGTATTTTTGGGAGAGACAGCAGCTTCAAAGCCTTCTTCCTTCCCAAAGATTCTCAGCCTGAGATGCAACTACCCTTGTCCCCAGTTTCATCATACCCCCTTGTGTGGGTCGAGATTGAAGTCAGATTGTGGAAATTACTCCCATCAAAAAAACAAGATATGAAGATTCAAAATGGTGGGGTAGGAATTTCTTACACCGTCTCTCCTGCCAAAGCTGGCACACATGGGATTATTCCCCTGAGTGTAGATGGGTAGATAAGCAGAAGTAAAATGCCCATTCCTTGGATGGCCACCAGCTCAGTGGTTGCCCTCTTGCTCCTATTGGGTGGAATGTGCTGCTCTGTGACAGCTACACCACTCAAATGGGATCTCATGGATCATCCTGACCATGATGGGGAGCCCAAAGAGCACCACCTGTGATTCCAGCACAAGCTGGGAGCTGAGGAAGGTAAATTCTTTCCTCTATCCAGGGAAAAAAAATCAGTAAGACTCCTAGCTTCCTCAGGAGGACCCCTAATTCCTCAGGAGGCTCTTGGCTTGCTCAGGGTGGTACCTACTGGCTTTGATGGACTTTGTCTGGGAGAAGGGCAAATTCTGGGATTTCCTGCTTTCCAGCTGGCCCATGGTGATGACTGGGATTGGATATTGTCTCCTGAATAGCTAAAGTCTCTACATAAAATAAAATGTAGTGGCTTCACTTGTGTGTTTTTTATAGGTTGGAAGAGACACTGGTGCTGCTCCCAGCATCCACAGAGATCAAAGGTATGAAATTGGACTCCATAGCAAGGGGTTTTGCAGATCGTTTTTCAGGATCATTCAATGAGGGTTTGAACCTCCCAAGTTTCACTTAATTCTTCATAACCGAATAAAACCAAAAATTCAAAGTGAAACTCAACCCAGAAATCCACATTCAGCTTGGTTTTGGATGGAAACCAAAGGAAATCATTTAATCCCAACATGGTTTCTACCAGAAGCTCTGCTTTGGTCTGGGTTTGGTTGAAGCTCAGCTTTTGCTTCCCTTTGCTGAACAGTTCATGTAAACTATGGGATAAGAAGAAACAAATTCAGGAAATACTTGTGTATTTTCCTTTAACTATTCAAAAATATCCCCCGAATTCTATCAAACACATCAGTTCCATGCAACTCCAGAAAATACATCAGTCCAAACTCTCTGTAAATTGGAAAGAAGAGAAATTTGTCACTGCTTATCTTCAACACAAATACAGATACCCCATCACTGGAAGAAGTTGGATATGTAGCCTGCATTTTTTCCCATAGGTGGGGAAAAAAGACAACTTCAAAAAAGATTATTTGATTTGATAAACAAAAATGAAAGGCTTAATTGATGTTGTAAACAAGCTTTCCTCTCACTTTTACAAAATCTGAAGGAAGCAAAAGCAGCACATTTGCTGCTACAAGAGACTTGGAGGATTTTTCCCCTAGACCTCAAAAATGATGGTGTTATACAAATGTCCTATTGGGCAACAGGCTTTGAGTGATTAAGGACAAGCCTAATTATTGTCTTATCTCATGGATCACAGCAAGGAAAACTCCATTAAGTAGGAAGATGGCAGGACTGTTCAGATAGTACATGAATAGTGAGTAATGGGTATGGAAAATGGATATTTCTTATTTTAGTATGTGTTTGTGTAAATCTGTGTAAAGCTTGTCTGGCTCGTATCCTCTTGATCATGAGATATGGAACTTCATAGGAAGGGCCAAAAAACCATAATTTATGTTTATGGGATGAGCAGTTTTTTACTTCAGCCAACAACTAGGGGCAGCCTGAACTCAGAAGATGAAGTACTTGCTCCTTTGGGGTCACGGATGAATTGGGGTCTGTAGATTTGGATTATACAAGGCCAGGTTGGACAGGGCTTGGAGCAACCTGAGATAGTGGAAGGTGCTCCTGCCCATGGCAGGGGTTGGAATGAGAAATGTTTAAGGTCCCTTCCAGCTGAAACCATTCTGTGATTCTATGATACTACTGTAAACTGGTATTCCCCCTTAGGCATTCTGGGCGGCAAAAATACTTGTTTACAGAGTTTGGAGTATGATTGTTACTCCACAGGGAGTGCTGGGCATCTGCAAACTGTGTGCTTGGCAAACTCACACCCTGGAGATATTTCGTGGAAATTCCACTCACTGTTTTTTTGGTTGTTTCTCCACAAATTCCTCGTTAATACATTCTCCACTAATAAATCTTTTCATTGCTCAACCAGCTCTGCAGAAAACAAAAGTGCTGTTGGGAGAGCGTTTGATTGCAACATTTCTTTCTACAGAAATAATTATCATCCAATAAAGTTGGAAGGAGCTTGGCAGAGTAAAATCCTCCACTGGGATTGGATCCCCTTGAAAAGACTCAAATTAATTTTGTCGTTGATTTTATTAGATTTTGTTTCACATGTGGTTGAACTTCAAAACAGAGATTTATATCTGTGCAGCTAACCTGTGCAACAGCACTTGTTGCTCCTTTTAACTTTATTTAATACACTGAATGCAGTACATAAGCATATTTTAAAGCATATAAAAAAGCAAGCATAAGGAAAATATTTAAAATATTGACTCACACATATGATGTTCTTGTGCTTCTCTTCTTACACTGTCTGCAAAAACATCATGCGTTTTGGCCAGGCCATTGTCAGAACAGACAGAGATTAATTACTGCAGCCATTTGTTCTGTTACAGAAAAGATAAAAATAACTCATGAGTCATGACAACAGTGAACACTCTGGAGCCAAATCCTGCATCCTATTTGCCATTTTCTAGCCTCAGCACAGAAGAAGAGATGTGATTTTCAGAAATGACCTGATGCTATCTTTAGTCCACACTCTGTGGTGTTTGCACAGTTGGGGAAGCCAGAGCCTGGCACTGCCTTTAGGGACACACAAACATGGTTCAGGAGAGGCTGTTCTGCTGCAGGCTGTGGAGTGAGGCCACACTTCGAATCCTGAGTCCAGTTCTGGGCCCCTCAGTTCAGAAAGGACATTGAGGGGCTGGAGACTGAAGTCTCCCAACCTCTTCATTGAAGTCTCTCAACCTCTTCCTTGAAGTGCTCTTGTCTGTCTGGCCTGGGAAAAGGTGAAAAGGAGTTGAGTGCCTTGTTGCTACAGTGCAAAATTCAGCAGCTCCTGGTCCAGGCACTGCTCAGCAGCAGAGTTATGATGATGAAGATTCTCTTCCAGCTGTGCCTGTCCCTTCCCTTGCTTTTTATTGGGCCAAGTTCTCTGTTGAGGAGCTTGAGCCAGAGATGGCCAAAGACCAAACACGTCACCTGAGTCCCATCATCTCTGGGAGTGTGGTGATGCCAGACAGAAGGCATCTGAGGTCAGCCCTGCATGTGTTACACAAGCAGAGAAGTATCAGGACTCGCTTTTTATTATTTTTTTTAAATTTTGCTGGCACACGTCTCGCGTGTCAGGTCGTTCCTTCACACATGCACGTGTGTGCACTTCATTACAGCTTCTTGTCTCCCTCCTTTCCTGAGCCTTGCCCCACTTCCCTGCAGTATCCTCCTTCCACCCTGGGGCTTGGAAGCTGTGCTCAGCCTCTGCAGTAAAACTGCTTCCAGCTGTGTGCTGTGACAGGCTCTCAGCCGCTGTGCAGCTGCTCCCGGGCTCCTGCTCCTCAAACCAAGGGGATGGGTGGGGAAAGACTGATCCCTGCTGCTGACTGCCTTCTGAAGCAGTTGCCTGAGTCTGGGTTTGCAGCCCACCTTTTGCCTGAGAGCATTGTTCAAATGATTCCTTGAGTTCTGTGAGGTTTGGTGCAGAGACCATTTCCCTGGGGAGCCTGTTCAGTGCTCAGTCATCCTTTGAGTGAGAAACCTTCTCCTAATATCCAACCTAAACCTCCCCTGGCACAACTTCAGGCCATTCCCTTGGGTCCTGTCACTGGTCACCAGTGAGGAGATCAGTGCCTGCCCCTCCTCTTCCTCTCCTGAGGAAGATGTAACCACTGTCCTCTTAGGTAGGAAGGTGCCTCCCACCCAGCTGACATCTCTCAACCTCTCTGGGCCACGTTGCTATTTGTGATCACTTTTTGCTTGGTGCTTCCAAGCACATGTGTCAGCCTGGCCCAAGTTCCTCTGTGAACCCTTGTCCTTCAGGCTGATTCAGCAGTTTTTTCAATTACAGTCACAGCCACACGGGCTTGGCTGTGCTCCTGCCATGCCTCATTCCTGCTGGAAGAAGGGGAGGCAGGCAGACGTTTGTGCATTCTCTGGTGATGCACAATCCCCGTCCTGTGGTCACCGGGTAACTGTAAAATTAAATCAGATCTTTGCTGTTAACCAAAAGGCATCTGCAATGAAGGAAGTTAAATGCAGAGCTGGAGGGGCTGTTTTGCTGCTAACAACACATTACAGGACCTGCTAGGAAATCTAATTCACTGTTCTATCCTCACCCACATGATTAAGTCCACCCCCAGCTTAATGTGATTTAGGATTAGGTGGGATATTTTATATTCATTGTAGGTTCGAGGACCCCTTTTTTTTCCCTTGGACTTTGGTGACATTGCCATTATTAAAAATGACAGAATAAAATGGCCTTGGGTTGCAACAGGGGAGGCTTAGATCAGACATTGAGAAAAATTCCTTCATAGAAAGGGTGCCTGGAACAGGCTGCCTAGGAAAGTGGTAGAGTCACCATCCCTAGAAGTGTTCAAAAATTGTATGGATGTGGCACTGTGGGACATGGTTTAATGGTGAACATGATTGTGGTGCAGGGTTGATAGTTGGACTGGATGATCTTAAAGGTTTTTTCCAACCTTAATGATTCTATGATTCTATAAAATCCACAGGATATGCTATAGCAAACATTCATGAATACACAGAATACAATTTTTTTTCCTGCTGTATAATCCTTCCATGAGGTAGAAAGTGGCCAGATACTCTCATCTTCCTCTCTAGGGAACAGACAGGAAGCCAGAGCCAAAAACTTCTTCCTTCACCAGAATTTGGGTACTTTCCAGGTAACACAGCCATACTAGAGGTTTGATCCCTGGGACTGTGGAAAGTGTGACCAAAGGTCCAGACCTTCTAATCCAGGAGAGAGAGGAAGGTTTGGCAACTCCCCTGGAAAGGTACTTTGTCATAGCAAAATGCCACAACTGTGACATTTTGCTATGTTTTATTGTGATTAAACATTACTGAGATGTTTTATTGTGACTAAACATCTGCTACAACGGGGAGAGAAATTGTTCAGGGCCCTCTAAAGCAATGACCAATCATTTATTATGTGGGGTGAAAACACCTCATGGGTGTTCTCACCAAACTGCTGTTCCTGGTTTAGACTTGTTTTCCTCTAAACTTGAAGCAAGATGACCAGCACTGTCTTTTCAACTAAAGCACCAGCAAAATGGGGAACAAAAACCCTCGAGGTCACTGCTGGAGCCAGGATGAGCTAAGGATATAGAAGCAGCAGCTTGAAGGGAGAATATCTTTGAATAAAGCAGCTGGAACAGGGAGGTGAGTTTCAGAGTTCAGGGTCTTGTAAATATCTGTGTTCTCCACCTTTCTAATGAAAGACCCTACCTCTTCCCAGACCCTGGGAAGCATTTGGCAGGAGCATAGAACAAGGAGGGATGAGCCTGTTCTGTGCTAGAGATTGATTTGGTTGAGTCAGAATTAAGAAAAAAAAAGTGGGGGAGCACAATCTAAGGAATAATTTAACTTTTATTTGTAGTTATTTTGTGATCTGCCATGGAGCTTAATTAATGTGGTCAGTAAACTCACTCTTTTTTTAAGACCCAGTTACAGTGATGGTCCTGCCCAAGCTCTAAGATAATTATAGATAAGAGAGAGACAGCTTTGAAATCAATGTTTTACACAAGAGCCAGATATTACAAAGATCAATGCAATAATTAGGTTTTTAAACAAATAAATATATCATACAGTTGAATTACTCCAGGGGTGCCTTTGTGTCTGAGGTTCAACCAGTGGATTCTTTTAATCAGAATTAGTTCTGGAATAGATTTTGCTGGCTATAGAGCTGAAAACGTAATCCTGGCTGGCTCATTCAGCTTTATTAAGCATTCATGACTATTTTTCAAAAGAGGATCTCTTTCTTCTCTTGACAGAAAGGCTCATCAAATACAGACAGGAGGGGAGAGGAAAGGAAATCTCAGCTCCATTGAAGCTGAAGCCAAATCTCCCATCAAATTCACTGGGGCCACAGTCTCACCTAAGCTGCATAATACAATTAAAAATGCTACTGCCCCGATAATTATACAAAATAGAGCCCACATTTCTGTCCTGAGAGGGGAGAGGGATTGGGAGGAGAAGAGGGGAACCTAACACACACATCTGTCTGATCCTATGAGGCATTTACCAGTAGCATGTACTTGGCAAAAGATGTGATGTATGAAGTGAATAAATAATAACATAGTCTGTGTTTCCTTGTGTCGCAATTAGTAAATGCTTTCGATGCACATAAATGATCCTAAAAGACATATTTGCATTTCCTTTGAGGAATCCAAACACATCAGCACCACGGCTGTGACTTGGAAACCTGAAAGTCATCGAATGAGGCAGACCCTGCCTAATCTGATCTGTGAAAAACCTTTGCAAGACTTTTCCAACCCTGACACAGACATCTCTCAATAAATTACAGTAAACCCAGACAACACCCTCCAACAACTGGCAAACAATCAAACCCCCGATGAGTAATCACACCAGCAGCAGAAATGATGCTGTAAAACACTGCTCATACCTACTTCTTTACCTTTTCACCTACTGTGTGCATCACAGTCATGCCTGAGGCAGCAGGAATTGGTTAAAGCCACTTCATTTAAATACATAAAAAGCTAATGAGGCTTGCTGGAGCGGGGATGACTCACCTAAAGGCCTGCATGCAACCAAAAAAGAGAAGTTCCTCTTTTTCCACCCACAGCTACTCCCCTTTGCTTCAAAATTATTAAAGTCTCCAAAGTGCTTAGTGTGGAACTTTCAAAGGGTGAGACAATTGTGTGTACTTAGTGGAAATACAGGGCTGCATTGGCTTAGATATGTGTCAAATGTGTCTTTTGAAGTCTTTTTCAGTCTGATCTCACTCCTAATGTCAGTGCAAGTCTTCAAGATCAGCAGAACCAGGTATTCTTTGTTGGTGAGGAAAGGTAGAAACTGGAGCCCTGGAAAGGCAGAACACACAGGTCTGGAATCAGTTACAGGGACACTTTGCCTTGAGATGAGTATCTGGCTATTTTCCAATGTGCTTTTCACTCAGCTAGGAAAATGGGGGAAATGCTATTTGATACTCCACTTTTAAATCCTGCTTGGGAGACAGGTGCTGCTTTGAACCCACATTATGGAAGATAACTGCAAGCTGGATTCCAGAGATGAATGGGAGGCAGATTAAGTCCAGACCACAATGATCTCTCTTCTCCAGCAACATCACTGACCGAGGATACTGAAGGCAAGCCAAAGTTCACACACTGGTTTATGATACTGTTAGCAAGTCTGCAGCCAAAACAAAAGTTCAAACACGGGTTTTTGATGCATTTTATTTAGAAATCTATGTTCAGGCCATGATGACAAAAAACAATGAATTTCCAGCGTTTTCATCAGGGGCAAAGATCCAGCTGAGTCTGTCAGAGGACCTAATTGTGGGTAGTTACCTCATGTCAGCTACTGGCCTTGGAGCACCACAGCCCATGTTTCACACTCATTTTAGGCAGACAATGAAGTGGGACATCCTCTGACAGAAACAATCACAGAACCATGAAGGTCAGAAAAGACCCTTAAGACGATCAAGTCCAAACATTAACCCAAGCACTGCCAAGATCAACACTAAACCATGTCTCTAAGCACCGTATCTACATGGTTTTTGAGCACTTCCAGCGGTGGTGGCTGCACCACCTCCCTGTGCAGCCCGTTCCAATGCCTGACCACCCTTCCAATGAAGAAATTTTTCCAATATCCAGTTTAGCCTTCCTTGGTATAATTTGAGGCTATTTCCTCTTGCCTTATCACTGGTTACCAGGGAGAAGAGCCTGACCCTCACCCGGCTGCCTCCTCCTGCCAGAGGTGTGGAGAGCCAGAACGTTCTCCCTGAGCCCCCTTTTCTCCAGGCTGAGCACCCCCCAGCACCCTCAGCTGCTTCCTTGTGCTCGACCCTTCCCCAGCTCCACTGCCCCTCTTTGGACACTATTCTGCCCCACTTCCACCTCCACTTGCAATTCCTGCCTGGCAATGTGGTCCAACTCATGTCTGCCCTGTACAGGGGATTGGACAATCAAGCTGGATTATCATATTTTAACCCAAATGTGCTGGCCCAATGCCTGTCCCAGCAAACAAGGGTGCAAAAGGCAAACAAGCAGCAACAGGCAAAGACAAGATGCTCCTGTTGGCACTGGAAGTGTCTTTGTAAGGCAGCCAGAGAACTCTGGTGTGTCTTGGCCACTGCTGGCTGCCGTGACTAATTACAGTGTTACACAGTGCTTATTTCTCTGGAGATTTGCCATGTTTGGAAGAGCTGGCTTCAGCTCTGTTGGATTTCTCACAGGGAACCTCCTTTGCCTCCAAGGAGTCTCCCCCTTACCTCGAGCTCATGATCTCTGTTATCTGCTGGGTATGGATGAGACACCCAGCTGTTATAATTTAGCCCCCTTGGCTTTCCCAGGTACCTGAATCCAACTCAATTGAAGTAATGACAGCCTTATCAACTGCACAGACTTTGAAGCAGGCTCCAGCTACAGGATTGATCCAATATGTAAATGCCAAGTCTGATTCCAAGAAGGGAGGAAAATCATCAGCTGAAATTATTTAAAGGCTTGCAGATATATCTTGGCATGCTGAATGGAAATGGAGGAATTTCTTAGGGAGAACGTTAAATAATTCTCAAAATAATTGCTAACACGCACAGCACAACCCCCATCCCACCTCTGTCAGGTTAGAGTTTCTTCACTGTAGTGAAGTGTTCAGGAGTTTGCATTGTTGATGGTTGTACTTATTATTGTTCTTGGAAAGAAACGTCTAATCAATGTCTGGCTTCAGAATTTTAAAATAAAAGTTTGCTGTCAAAGCGTGCTGGTCACTCTTGTGTCCACCAAACATCTGCATTTAGCTACAAAACCATTCGGAAAAATTCAAGAGGTGCTGTTCAGGACATAAACTATGCCCAAGAAATAGAGCTGGAAAGCCTGAGCTCCACCATCACCTGCAGCTGGAAGCACTGACATCTACCAGTAACCAATTTTGCTTGGATAGACTTCCTGAACACCCCATTTTAAGATCCCACACCTGAATGATCTCAGGATGTTTTAGGCAGGCTCTGCTGCTCCATTCACACCATTCTGGGACCAACAAATGCACAGAGCCCCCTGTGTGAAGTTTTTGGGGTAAGTTCAGCAGATCTATGACTGGATGCTCTAGAGTGGGAAGCTGAGGGCAGGTAAAAAGCTAAAGCAGGGCCCAGCCAAGCTCTAAGTAAGGAAGGAGACTATTAGTTTTCTTTCATTATTGAGATAGAAACTTCAGGACAAAAGCTCTGACTAATGACAGGGAAAACTGTGAACTTGCTTAAGTGTTGTGTGAATAAACTGTACTGCAGAAACACTGAGCAAACCTCCTGCAGGTATTTCTCAAACAGAACCACCTCATGTCTGCTACAATTAATGAGTGGTTAATTGCACACATTTCATGAAAGAAAAGTCTTTTGTGACTGATCAATCCTTCTGAATTTGTCATTTAAGCAATTTAAGTATTTGAATACCTGTCTAGCTCCAAAGCTGTCAAAAATACAGTGCACATCAAAGAGGCTCTGCTGCAGCCCTAAAAAGAAAGGAAACAATTGTAGTTGTGGTATTGGTAAACCTACAAGGGTTTCTCTGTTAATATCTCCAGCTACCACACAACCACAAGAACTGACATGACAGGCCACGATTTTTCCTTTTGGGTATAACCATCCAAGCTAAAATACCCCATATGTTACAAGATTGATGCTTCATACTTCGTTCCAGATGTGTTCTGGCTTAGTTAAATATTTAACACACTTCTAGAAGAATGTAGTCTATAATTGCATTAATACTTCAGAAGAATGATGTCTTGGTGAGTAAAGGGAAAGATATTCCAAGGTTGGCTGTGTCCCTAGTCCTGTCAGTGATCAGCAGGACTCACTGCTTCAAAAATATCTGATAATCATTGATCTCCATGGATGGCATTGACAAGAGCTACACAGGCACAACCCTGACAGTGTCCCCCAGTAACATTTCCAAGGCCTAAGCAAAGTGACACTGTAATCTGGTAAAATTCCAGACAGCAAAATCCCCATTTATATTTCATATCTATCCAAGAAAATTTGCACAATGCATATTACTGGATGAATTTAATTGCTGAATTTTGTGCTCTTAACAACAGTTTTGCCTTTTCCCCTGTGCCTTTCCACAAGCCACCGCTCAGAAGACTCAAAGTGTAGGCATATTCCTGCCTTTCCCTAATTCCATCCTTACCCTTCAGGACAAAGCAATGAGACAATTAAATCCTGTTGAGATGTGGTGAAAGAAGAGGAGCAAACACAGAGCTTCTTTCCCATCCCACACCATGGGCAGCAAAGCAGATGATTTATAAAAATTAATACTCAGAAAATTTAACAGTACATTTTCTGCTGAAATCTATGGCTCCATTAGGCCATATTGGGTGTCTTTATAAAACTTATCCCTACCATGGTTCCAGGATGGGGAGATTATACCAATATAACCATTAAAGCACCTTGATAAAGTTGTGAGTGTTCATCCACAGGCACAGAGAAGAGTTGGGAACATGGTATTTATCACCTGGACAACAACTATCCTGCACAGCTAATTCCCATTAAAAATTAGTCATGGAAAATAAATGCAGCAGCAGGGGGAAGGGAAGATCAAAAATACAAAGGAGGGCTGGGGTGTGTAAAGATTCAATTTTAGTTAAAAGACAGACATTATTACTTCACTGTTTTTTAACATTCCAGGTTTATTCAAAAGACATTATTCTGCATTTATCTTACAGGTCTTAAGACTGGTAAAACACTGGGAATAACGTGATAACTCTAGCAAATGAAGACATGGCTAAAATCATACCAGAGTGATTTTTTTTTTTCTTTCAATTACATTTTGGACATTTCAATCCCATTTTTACCACTGGCCAGTGCTATTCATACCTAGAGCATTTGGAGTAGTCCTCTGAAGGAACAAAACTTGACAAGATGGAAACAGCAGACTACACCTGGTTTCTGCAACTGCTGGCAAAAGCTGTTGGAGAATTATCTGCACACTGTAGGAATGTTACATCAGTGACAGATGGAATTTTGTGCTTTAATACTTTGCTTGAAAAGTCTCTTTATCCAACATGAAGTCAGCAAATCTCTGCTGGAGTTCCTTTTCTCTCTCCTGCTGTCGCTGCACATCTTCCTTCAGACACTGTAAAAAAAAATCATGAAACAACCCATCAGTTTTCCACCAGTCACACCCATGAAGACCATTACCAAAGGCTGTATTTTAGTTCCTCCAGAGGAAGAGCTCAGAATTAAGACAGAACATTGCTGAAATTACTTACTTTAAATATAAATGTAAAACAAGAGCAGCGGATTTAAAGTATCAAGAATCACAGTTATCTGACTTCAAATGTCAGGTAGCTCACCCTGTTTTTGACAGCAGCTAAGATCAAATGCTTCAAAAGAGAGATTTCAAATTGGAACCTTGCCATTTACTAAAACAGGTGCTATTAGCAGCTATTAAGAGATTTAATATGTTTTAACTGTTATCTTTCACTAAATCAGTGGATCACTTCTGAGTCTGCAGACACATCTATCAGCATTTCTAAATCATCCTCACAAAATCAGCTTTAAGAACTGATGCATTTTATCTTTTTTATAGCAAGTGATTGAGAATATCTAAGCCTCAATGGAAGCCTCTGTTCTGGAGGAAAAACACATTACAATAAAAAGTATGCTCAGGTGATTCCTTGGAAAGAAAGGCTGGCATTGGTTCAAACCTAGGACTGAGTCTTGTTTAAGGGCTGTCTCATTACCTGAATAAAAGGAGAATATATTGGAGATTCTTAAACTAAGAACAGTGGCTCCAAGACAGTAATTTAATGTTAACCAGCATTTACCATGTATACCAGCCAGTCCAATGACTTTTAAGGAAGAAGGAGATTTTAGACAAGTTTTACATTTACCCGAAGTTCTAACAGTAGTTAAAACTGAAACGAACCAAATCAAGAGAGGTGGAACTTGTGCTGATATGCCTTGCAGAAGACTTATAAAATGAACCACACAAGGAAATAAAAACCCCCTGAAGTCAGACAACATATTGCCAGATTAGTCCCAGCCTCTAATATGTGTATCACAAAATCTTTGATACTGAAGTGAAAGACAGATGAATCTGGTAAGAGCCAAAAGTGTGATTTTAAGAGAACATTAAAAACTTGATACCAGCTCAGGCTGTGAGGCTCAGAGCTCATGCCTGAGCTGGTAAATACATCTTGTAAATACATCTTTTTGTATTTGTAAATACATCTTGTAATTGTAAATACATCTTTTCCACAAGGTGCCTGTGTCTGACCCCAGGTACTGGATTTTGGAATCTCACCTCCAGTCTCCGAGGGATTGCAGCATCCTCGTGTTTCTTTAGCTCCTCAAAGGTCCGCAGCTCCAGGTGCGCCTGCTCGATCTGGTCCCACAGATCATTGAGCTGCTTGATGAGCCCCATTGCTCGAGACTGGTAACCACCAAGAAGGATCTTCAGCTTCTTCTCCATCTTGGCAGCCCTCTTGGCTTCAGTGGTCATGTGGCCTCTGTTGATCTGCCAGAAAGAACCCAAGAGTTGTTTTAGTTACCCAGAGCTCAAAAGTCAAGAGGGAAAAAAAAAAATAGATCTGTGGAATTGTGTTGAGTTGATCAAGTTCTTTGATTTCTGTTAAAATAATCATACTGCGCATTTTACAACAACCTAGACTTCTGGATTAAAATCTTTATAATACACATAATACATCTCTAAAAGAGTATTCCAGACAAAATCCATAAACAGACAAGTGACAAAAATTACAAAATTCTGTCAACTGAGACGCAACACCCGTAATTGAACATATTTGTGTTAACATGTTATAAATGTCGTATAAAACGTTTATAAATAGCCAAGGCAATAGAAGTCTTTGTGTGTTTTTCCATCTAGGGTAAAATTAAATAAGCAGGGAAAGAATGAAACAGCCATCAGAATTTTTAAAGCCTGGAAGAAAGGATCACAGAAATCTTTAATACTGAATCCCAATCACAAATGGCCTAAAGATGAAGATTAGATCACAGGAAATACTTGGAAGAAATTGTTGCCTGTGAGAGTGGTGAGGCCCCGGCACAGGTTGCTCAGAGAAGCTCTGGATGCCCCATCCCTGAAAGCGTTCAAGTTTAGGTTGGACAGGGCCTGGAGCAACCTGGGATAGTGGAAGGTTCCCCTGGCCCACAGCAGGGGTTGGAATGAGATGATCTTTACAGCCCCTTCCAGCCCAGGCCATTCTATGATCCCATGATACCAAGAAAGAACACAAACCTCCACCACTGTGCACAACTGTGGAGAGGTGCAACAGCTGACATCTCTGACCAAGGACATAAGGTTTCTTGTTGAGGCTTTTTTAATGCTACTTCCTTAAAAAAACCCCCAAAATAACAAAACAAAATCCTCTTTTTTTTTTTCTTTTTTTTAAAGAAAGGACTGTGTGAAGAATGCCAAGCTCAAGAAAAAAGGAATTAAAACTTCTTAGATTTTGATTTTTGCCACACTTAACAATATATTAATGCAGGACATGAAATATAATATGAAAATTTCTCAAGTGGTAAAATATAAAAGACTAACTCAGAACCACAGTGTCTGAGTCACCAATCCTTGCCTTGTTTCATTAAAAATCAAAGCTTTGCTGGTGAACATTCTCACACACAAAGAAATTACCAATAATCAACCAACATGCAGCACATTGCTACAATTACCCAACATATAATTTATTACCAATGGAAGGAACTACTGAAGAGGGATCTGCCCTTCACTACAGTCAGCCATCAGTCTTACACACCAAGCTACTGCAAAGTGCATTTCATCAGCCTTCCAGCCCTCCAACTGTACTGAAGTACCCTCTGTTACCCAGCTGCAGGGTTCTGTAACGTGCCCTCCTACTCCTTAACAATTTATTCACTCATTTAGAACAGTTTTAGTTGGTGGTGCAGAGATAAACAAAGTGAATGGTCAAGGGAGCAAACTGTTAATGGGTGAGTGAAAGAGAAATTTGACTTTCTGAGCTGTCTAGTTAGCTCCTGGGGAGAGCAATGCAGACTGCTACCTTTTCAAACTCTGTTTGCAATGTAGACTTAAGCTATGCCCAAGGTGCTTTAAGCATACAGAAAGGCGCCTCTTTTTCAATATTTATATAAATCTAGAGAAAATTAAATAAATAGATTAGGGATTTGTGAGGATACTCTCTGATGGAAAAGTATGAAAGCTTTAAATGTCTTCATTGGTAAATAATATGCTATTACTGCAACAACAAATACAGCTGTGCGGTCAATGAACTATTTTCCAATTACTGTTTCTTGGATGAAAAATGTGTGCTGAGCACCACTGACATTTAGAGATCATGGAAGAGATGGATGCACAGGCAAACAGGATTCTGTTTGCAACAGAGGCCTAATGTAACAAAGATCAATTGTCCATGTTGCTCCCAGCATTACAGATATCATAGAATATGGCTGGTGTGAAATGAAATTCCCATCACAATGTCACTCTTCAGAGCAGGCTAAAAAAGACCATTTAGAGAAGTTCCACTGTTCTGTCATCCTGAGTGAAGATCTTATTCTTTACTGTAAGGGTGGTGAGGCCCTGGCACTGGTTGCCCAGAGATGTGGCTGTCCCATCCCTGGAAGTGTCCAAGGCCAGGCTGGATGGACCTTTGGGCAACCTGGTCTGGTAGAAGGTGTCCCTATCCATAGCAAGAGGAATGAGCTGAGAGTTAAGATCCCTTCAAGCCAAACTATTCTGTGATTCTATGATCCCTGAACAACCCAATTTTCTAATAAAATGAGTACCTGAGGACATAAATACAGTTATCAGCACTATCCCCATCATACAGAAAAGGGACTGGATCAGTGTGGTACAAGCCCTGAATTATCCTCATGTTCCAAGCATTACCAGCAGCAGAGGCAGTATTGGCTTGATCTCCCACTTTTACAATCTACACTTGGGATTCCCTTTGCTTGGCTTTAGACAACAACATCTGAGCTTGTCACAGAAGGTCTTTCTGTCATCAGGAAAGAAACTGGCAACTCCAGGGCATGGCTCATCTTATCCAGGACCTTGGGACAAGAGTAAACACCCCAGGGCTCTTCACTGACTCATGGGAGCACAAAGTCTTTGTTCAAACACTGTTATCTAACATCAGGTAGATCAATCCCACCCTAAGTGTGTACTGCCTTAAGGTGCTAGATATAATAAAGCATTTTTAAATTTTAAGCTTTTAACAAAGCCAGTTCAAGTCTAATATTTATTACAGTGTCAGACTCTGACTATTTAAGCACTCTTGAAATTTTTAGACAATGAGAACTGGACTTAATATTTCTTAATTGGTCTGGATAAAGAACTCTTAACTACTAGAGCTCCTTAGGTTGTATGCTGCTATGTTACTTTTCTACTCAGTTCCTTGTCCATCTTGGATTATCATAGGCCTCACTGCTGTAAGGAGAAAAAAAAAGAAGAAAAAGAAAAGAAAAAGGCCTCTCAAGTATCTAAACCCAGAAATAACAGCCTTTTCTTCCTTCTCTCCTTATGGAGAAATGTGAACACTCACCACCTTTTCCCCTCCCTCTCAACTACAAAATTTTAGGACCTACTACGAAAAGGTCAAAAGGAGGTCTCAGCTTTTGTAACAAATACTATTTATTAAAAATTGCTGACTGCTGCATTAGTGCCAACAACTGCATATAATTTCAGTTCAAGCTTCATAAAATTTTAAGGCTCAGATACCAAGCTAAAAATTCCAAGCAGTTATAAAGAGGTGTGTTTAAACAGTAGTCTACATTATTTGCTTAAAGCAAAGAAATAGATTTGAGTAAAATCTGACAACCATTTCCCCCTGAACCTAACAGAAAGAGTAGACATTTGAAAGATTTCTCCACTTATTTATTTTGTACTGTTCCTTAGCCAGCTTTGGTTCTGCTGACTTTTATACCAGCTACAGCAAAATGAGAACAGCATGTACAGACATGGGTAAGATGGTATATGATGTTAAGGCAAGTGTGAGAGCCTCATCCCATCCCAAATCTCTGATGTAAAAGCCTTCCCTCACGACTCGTAAAGTGGTGTTCAGTTTTCAGTACTGCACCAGAGAACTAAGGAAGAGAAACCAAAACAAGCAGCAGACAAAAGAGCCAAAAGAGAAACAGACATAACCAGAGGTTTATAAAACATGATCTAGAAAAGGGAGACTGACTGGAAAACCAGAGTTTGTTTGGTTTGTTTTTCCTCTGCCTAACAAAAATAGAGAAGAAGAAGAAAGACAACACCTGCTTTAAATATCACAAAGTTCATTATGAAAAATTCATCTGTTCTTACTGCTACTGAGAAAGGAAGAGGGACTTAAATCTGGAAAGGAAATTTTAGATGTTAATTGTAAGGTTTAACTAAGGACAGTGAAGGACAGGGAAGGACTCCTTATGAGAACAAACATCCACTGGGAAAGATTTAAGAAAAACTGACCCTGAGGAAGGAAGAGCTCAAGTGCCTTAAAAACTGCATTTTCAGAATTCTCATCTCACCAGGTCTACTGAGGACACCCCTCCTCAATTCCAAGGTCTTTTTTGCTGTACTGACTGGTTTGTTTTCCTTCCCTTTAATATGGAGCTTCTGGTAATCCCTGAACAGCATTAAGCTCTCTTGTCTTTTAATTGATCTCCCTAATCATGCTGGATGGATTAAACAAACATGGAAGAAAAACTGCTGCATGTTCAGAGCAGAGCCACAGTCAAAGTAAACCAACCTGTTCCATGACCTTGGAGAATCAACATCATCACAAAGCTGCCTCGCTTGTGCAGAGAAATCCTCTGCCAGCTTCAGCTACGCTGGCTGAGCAGGGTACTTTTGGAACACACAGAGGACTACCCTAAATGTTACTGTAACTTCCTTCCTCACCTCAGACCCACACGTGGCCCTCCCAAATTCAGTTCTGCTGGCAGGAGATGGATTGACTTAATTGGAATGGCAGGTTTGTGAGCTTGGCTCGTGCTGGCTCAGCTGCAGCGTCTGGGCTGAGAGCGCTCAGCTCGACAGCAGCAGCTTGTGCTCCAGGCCAGGCATTTCCAACCACTCCAGGGACAAGGACCCCCACACTTCTGAACCCTCTGGCCATGCTGGGGTCACCTGCCTTTACAAGCTTATGGTGCACTCAACAATAGCATGTCTTAAAAAAAAAATCATTAATTTCTCTACTTGAAAATGCTTTTTTCAGCTCCAAGCTCTTGGACAGAATTCTCCACTTTTGGCTTGAAACACTGTTACATCTGTCTAGAATTTGACCAGGCAAAACTCTCTGTAGAGCTCCACCTGAGTTACCCCCAGGTTAGTAAAAGATTAGTCAACTCTACTGGAAACTGAGGCTTGGAGTTAGCATCAAACCAAAATTGTATGTCCAGTGTAGAACAATGTGGCCTCAATCTATGAAACAACATTAGCTCGTCTCATTGACTGAAACCACTCCATGGGCTTGACACAATTTCACATTCCTGTTGTGACAGCAGAGATCACAAAATCAGAGAACGGCTTGGGTTGGAAGGGACCTGAAAGATCAAACCATTCCAACTCTCCAGCCATGGGCACCAACACCTTCCACTAGACCAGACTGTTCCAAGTCCAATCCCAACCTGGCCTTGAACACCTCACCTCCAGTAACGTGCTTTACTTAATATATGAGGGAGGATGAGGACCATGAAGTAAAGGTGCTGATCAGAGCAGTCCAACAGGGACTGAGCTTGTAGCTGTTAAGACATGAAAAAGCAGAAATTAATTCTAATTGACTGGGATCACACCAAGTTTTTTATGGAAAGGGTCACTTAAAAAAAAATCCTCAATTTAAGGCATGGCTGGTAAGCAACTATAATTTCCCAACTGAAACTAGACCAGATGTTCAGAGCCTGCAAAGCAATATAAAGCTTTCTTTTTGCAGTTTAATAGGGGAGCCCCAGATAACTCCTATATTGTACTTCGTCACGTAGATCCTGTACCATTATGATTTACTGGTATCTGCAGAATACCATTCTCTCTACTTACAGTCAAATCTAATGACCCAAGAGCATGCTCCCCCCGAAGTATGTTCCAGAAATTATAATGATTTGTCTTTAAACATCATGAGTCAGTGTGACTATTGAGTAAAGACAATACAGGGTATATGAAAAGCAAGTGTTCCTACAAGAGTTCACAGCATCCAACCACCAAGAACTAGAACAACCTAGAAAAGTTACTGTGTAAGTCAACAGTCATTGCTGATCTACAGCCATGACAATAAAGTCCACTTTGAAGATTTTTATTTGGGAACTGCTTCTAAGACCAGCAGTTTTATGAGTGATATGCTCCCTACAAAGAAATAAGGTTTTACTTAGGCAGGTGCCACTCTGTTCTCCCAGGTAACAAATGACAGGATGAGAGGAAATAGCTTCAAATTTTATCAGGGGTGGTTTACACTGAATATTAGATTTTGTTATGGAAAGGGTTGCCAAGGATTGGAACAGGCTGCACAGGAGAGTGGTGAAGTCATCATCCCTGTTCTGTTCAGTAACTGTTCAGAAAATGTGTGGATATGGCACTTGAGGGCATGGTCCAGAGGTGAAGAAGATGGTGGTACAAGACTGATGGCTGGACTTGGTGATCTTAGAGATCTTTTCCAAATTTAATGATTCAAGGATCCTATCTCAATCGCAGCCGAAGCATGTCTAGCAGAGACAAGTTTATGATGAAAAATGAGTAATTTATTTTTACTAAACTTTTTTGGAAACTCTCTACCACCCACTGGAAAAGCAAAACCTCACAAAAAGATCACAGACAGGAACACCCACCAGAGGCCAAGATCTTTGATTAACCACAAGCACACACAGGTTACTGCTGTGTCTGATGAGGTCACAGGGCAGCCAGCACAGTGTAATTACCTTCAAACACTGCCCCTGCACACCCAGAGTGCCTGCACCGGCCTCTTTCAGAGGCTGACAAGGTTGTAAAGCTCAGGCCATAAAGGAACTGGCAAAGAGCCTATCTCCCTCTCAATACAGCAGAAGCCCATGGTGATCCTGCAGCAGTCAGTTCTGAACAGTGAGGGTGTGCGAAGGCCTTTGCAATGAGAGCTTTGTCAATGCTAAGTTACCAGATTGTGAACAATCTGACAGTGAAGACTCCTGATACCTCTCTGCTGTGATCCTCTGGTGCCAACTACATTCCCAACAGACCTTATTAAAGGAAGTGCATTCCACAAATGCAAGACATCAGCACAAAATAAAACATGTGACCATAAAAACAATGCTACTCAGGATTTTCACTGTATTTTAGTTTTGTGAGTAATTTCTCTGTTCCTAGTCCTATAAAATCTCTTATTTTTTTTCCAGGTGCTTTCTGAGTACCAGCACACCTGAAAATGCAAAAGAAATTGCAAACTTTAGCATATTAACTAGACAGAAATTAAAAGACAATCTCCAATAAACTAAGAGATACACCCTGCAGCAGAGTGTAACATGTAACCTATAAAACTCCAGCTAAGCAAGTTGTTTTTAATCTGAATTAATTCAGAGGACTTGGGCTGCAATTAAAAGCAAACATCAACATTTTGGTAAATCATCACCTTGATGTATCTTGGATACTGCAAAGAATAGATAATTTACTGTATTTTGCATATACAGTGTACCTTGAACATTTCCCCTGTAGGCTTCTAATAGCATTTATAATTTAGTAATCAACTGAAATGATAATGTTAACTATCATAATTATAATAAAGGTATTTGTATTCTGCAAGCCAACTTTATTAACTGTCTTCAAAGGAAAAGTAAAGATGGCAGGAAGTTTCTGTGTTGTGAACTACAAAGAGAAGCAACTAGGTTGTTAAATAGATGCCTTTACTATCTCATTTCATCTTATAATGCTCCCAGTTTAACATATGTTAGTAGGAATGCTTTTCTTTATAAATGCATTGTTTGGAAGAGAAGGAAACAAAAGGTATTTCAGAGAACTGAAGCAGTTACTCAACACAACTGCAAGCATCAGAAAACTTCAATTTCTGAAATCACTTACTCTACAGTGTAGCCGAGCTCTGGAAAAATATTTTGGATTTCTGGAAGCTACTGGAAAGATCAGAAAATTTCACAAATCTAAGGTGTACCTTAGACACATACTGAGGTCACAGGGATTCACTTGCATAGACTTGAAACTCCCCATCTGTAACACAAAAAAGTTCACATCCTAATCCTCTAACACTCTTAACTCGCATTAAGTAACACATTCAAGGAGTCCAAAACCCTCAACACAAAACAATGAAAAATATTACTAACACACAGCAGCACACTCCAACATCAGAACCGCTGATGAGCTGTGCATTACTGATGATGCCTGGACAGGATACCCAGCCAAACAGAAGCTCTTCACAACGGCTCCACTTTGCCTCCTCAAGTTCATCAATAACAGCACAAATCTGTTTGTGATATCAGCATCCATTTGAGAAAGATAAATGTCATGTCAACATAGGCTGCCACAACTAAACCACTCAGGCAGTGAGAACGGGACAATTAGAGGAAGATGAGTGTGTGTCCACACCATCAATCCAGCCAGGAATCTCTGAGAGACAAAGACAGACCCAGAAATAGCTTGGGATTTTTGCACAGGATCTGCAGGGTGTCAGCAGTCCCATATGGAAGTGTTAGACAGTGACTCCCCCATGTGCAGCTGTGCCAAGTATCACCACACTCTCATGTTTTTTTTCCCCTAACAGTCTCAGTGCACTATAAAGGGGAAGATGCAGCCCTCAAAACTGACAAACATCAGTTGCTGTTGCTGGCAAACTCTGTTTTACAGTTTCTACTCTTCTCTCAAAGAAAGCTAAAGAGTACAAGCAAGTGTCTTGGAGTACTTGAAAGCTGAGCTAATATCCCTGCTTTTCATTAAGCTTGTCTGATACTTCCCATTAAAATATCTATTTCAACTGATATTGCTTTCAGACAATTTTCCCTGGAAAAACATTAAAATGAAGGTGGGTTTTGTTATTGCTGAGAATGGGGTAGGAAAAAAAAATCTGTGCTTTTTTATTGCATACTCGTTTGTTCATTAAACTGCTATGCTTTTTATTTATTGTTTTAAAAACGATTCAGCAGGTGACCTATGCTTAAAAAACCTGTATATCTTCCTTTTAGGAAGGGCCTTTTAGGGTCAGGCCACAGAGCTGCACTAAACTGCACTTTGCACACACTTGGGAGAGATTTTCAGGTCAAATTTAACTTTGCACAGAGTCCACCTGCACTCAAAAACACTGAGCTGTGAGAGGCACCACAGTGCTCACTGCACCTGCAGGCACGGGGCTCTGCTGGCCCCAGGGCCTGCCTGGACTGGGGGGTGGTATTTTGGAACATGGGACAGCAGGATTGGTGTGGAATTGCACCAAGCCATCAGTCTCATCCAGCAGCACTCTGAGCTCCCAGGGGATGTAGCTACATTAGCCAGAGTCGCATGACTGCAGTGACTGAGAACAGACACAGGATGGGTCAAACTGGAATGAATCACAGTGGATCATCTGGTCCCTCCTCCCTGCTCAAGCAGGGTCACCCCAGAGCACAGGGCACAGGATTGTGTCCAGACAGTTCTGGAATATCTCCAGTGAGGAAACTCCACCCTCTCTCCGGTCTCTGTTCAGTGCTGGGTCACTGCACAGGAAAGAAGTTCTGCCTCCTGTCCAGGTGGAATTGCTGGGATCAGTCCCTGCCCGTTCCTGTGGTGCCATTGCTGAGCCCCATGGAGCAGAGCCTGGGCCCTGCTCTGACCCTCCCTGCACACAGGGACACCCAGGGCTGAGGGCCCCTCTCAGCTGGGGATCCTCTCAGGGCTGAACAGCCCCAGCTCCCTCAGCCTTTCCTGGGCACGGAGATGCTCCAGTCCCTTCATCATCTTTGTCACCCTGCACTGGACACACTCCAGGAGCTCCATGTCTCTCTTGTCCAAAGGACAAGAACTGGACACAGCACTCCTGATGTGCCTCAGTAGAGCTGAGCAGAGGGGCAGGATCACCTTCCTCAGCCTGACGGGACACAGCCAACAGGATTTTGTTAAGTGTCTTTCACAGAATCCCATGCAATGCTGGCAGCAAATAAAACCTTTTTTTTTTTCTTTTTTTGGCAAGACCTCTGATTTGTATTTTGCTTCCTGGGTGACTGTCTTGTGACAGCAGAGCAAAGATCATTTAGAATAAACGTACACAAGTTTGATAAATTATAAACTTGACCTTACTTTGCTTCAGTATCCTTAATAAGCATTCCACCACCAACTACTCATTCAAATATTGGGAAGAGAAGGACGGAAATCAACAGCACAAGAAAGCCCACACAGAAGTAACCAATCTAGACTGCAGAAACAGTGCACAGGATAAAGGCACAGGGCCACACACCAGACAATTAAGAGAAAACAAAATATTCAAGAGCTACTCATTAAGCAAGTATCATCCACCCTGTGCAGTAAATGAGTCTGTGGAAAAACTAGGCTGCAATCATGAAATTAAAGACTGTCTCAAAAAGCATATGCATAGGCAAATTAAGGCTGTTCGTGCATTCCCTAACTTGGACTGTTTGACTTTGCAACTTCAATAATGCCCTTCTAATGTCGTTTTGGAGCTAAGATATTTAAATTTCAAAAGCATTTGTACACAAATTAGGCGCAGCCCTCCGACTGCTGGCGCGCTGCCCGCCCGGCCCCGCTGCCATGCACGGCCGGGCTGCGGCTGAGCTCCCACACGGGTTTGGGAAAGCAGAGCAAGCCAGAGTGTGTCAGCAGCGCTGGGCAGGGCAATGGTGCTCTCTGCTGGGTGAGCAGCAGCACGACAGGGGCTCTGCAGCTCATACTAAACCCCTACTACCAGGCTACGCGCAGGTGAACTGCTCCTGAACCGGAGCGGGGTTAACAACTATGGGATCTGTACCTGGACAACGCTCTTGACTGACAAACTCTACAAAACTCACACTCACGTTGTATTTCGTGTGTATGAATCAAGTGAAAATCCAGCCTTTCTGGCCTGTCTTGTTATTTCTGAGGGAGCAGCTCCTAGCTGCTTTTGGGGAGATTTACTTCTAGCAACAGGAGATATGTTGATGTTAAATACTGAAAAACTTTTTTTGCAAACTCTCCTTTTACCATGGGAAAAAAATAATCTGATGCCTACATAATTTAGAGAGAACAGTTAGGCTAGAACAGTATTTTAGAAAACATTTAATGACTTATTGCAAGTCAGAACAAACATGTTCTGTGGGAAGAAACTGTTTCAGACCAGCTTACTTGTTACCATGAACGTGGCCCATTTTTGGTTTTTTGTATGGAGAATTTGGATGAAAATCTAGAGAGGACTGGGCAAGGAAATCAGTGTCGAAGGGTCTGATAAAAAAGCGAAATGTGATCACAATCATCCATTGCTCTCTTTTTTGGAGGGAATCTCTGGAAGAAGATGCCAGCCTGGCAAGAATTCAGGACTATCTAACCTTCACGTATGTAATAGCCAGTCAGAAACCAAATGGTAAGTTGGAAAGAGAACTTGAGAGGAACTTGGGACAGAGATTTTTTTTTTTAAGCATCTTTCTCTGAGGTTCCTCCTCATAGTGGCCACAATCAAGTGCAAACTGAGAAAGATCTGAGCCACTCACAGCAGAGATCATGAGAGATCGTGAAAACATCAAAAAATCCACATGTAATTAAGAGACAGCAGAACTTGACCTTCTCTCCAGCGAAGAATAGAGTGGATGAGCTGTGTTACAGCTAATAGTGCAGACAGAAACTTTGTGTGAGAATACTCTGTGTGGGGATATTTTAAGGAGGAAGATGAGAGAAGGTGATTTAAGCACCTCAAGAACATCTATGAACTCCCCATAGGAAAAAAAAAACAAACCCAAACCAAAACCCGAATAAAACCAAAACCAATTAAAAAAAACCAAATAAACAAACAAACAAACAAAAAACAACCAAAAAACCCCAGGAGGAGGCAGAAAAAAGTGACACTGACCTCGAGCCTCTTTTCAAGTGACTCTATCCTGTCTTTTTTGCTGGCCAAGTTAGCCCTTGTGTAGCGGCTCTGTCCAGGCAGGTACAACACTTGGCTGTAACATTCTTCCCACACCTGGTTATAGGCTTCACTTGACAGCTCTCCATGCCCCATTCCTTGCTTTACCACCTCCATCTCCTGTGCCAGTAGATCTTGTGCCTGTTGGAAAGGATGAGAGAAATTGCAGTTACAATACACAGGATACAAGAAAATTCCTCATCTTTTCAAACCTTCAGCGTGCAATTCACGGGGGCAGCTTTTCTTTTCATACTCAAAGCTCACCATCAGGTTAAGCTAACTATGAAATCGAACACAGATGCTGTGGATTACAAATGAAACCCAGGCTAGAAGGCTCCTCACAGCACAACTATCCCTCATTTTATATAATTTGGCCAAACCTGACATCACTCTGGCATGGCTAATGAAAGCTGTGGCACAGCGAGATACTTCATCTTGCTGCACAAGAACAGAGATAAAAGCAGGAACCTTGAGGGGAGGGAAAATTGTACAGACAGAAGCAGCTGTCCTATGAAACAAAAATCACTTTTCATTTCCTTTTGTTTGCCCTTCTCCACACAACCTGGAAAGTCAAGTCCAAACATTCCCAGGTGAGCTGTGTAAGCTCTGCTGCAGGAAACACAACTCTGGCTGCAACTAACACATTCTGTGGCTGAAGAACTGGTGAGATGTGAGCACTCTGCTGCTTCCAGTTTAGTTTACAAAGTTTACAATGAACTGAAAAGATTCTTGTTGGTCTCACAACTCTTAATATTTCTGACAAAGAGCCTGTGCCGCAAAACTACACAGGCACTCAGGTCCTTCTGATTTTATTAGTAACTACAAAATCTTGGCCAATCTAGACTTCACTGGTTATAAGAGCATGTCCATGTTCTTTCTTTCAACTGCATTTACAGGTGCGGCACAAATTTCCTTATCAGCAGTAGGTATCTTACTGCAAGATGTTATGTTTTGTAATTGCAGACTGACCAGGTAGAAATTCAGGTATCACCAGATTAGATGATTCCACAGATACTGTGGAAAGGAAAATTAATTACTTGCTCTTGATGGTCAAGACAGATAAAACAGGAGTAACACAACCACACCTGACAAAGCTAAATGTTATAAATTTCAATTAGCCAAGATTAGTACACTGTGAGGAACTACTTGAGGGTATTTACTTGTGGCACCAGAAATGTTTTCCAGCTCCAGGAGCTCAGCATGCTGTGCCCAGCACCACTGCTAATCTTTCCCAAAAGAGAACGGCACATCAGGAAAAGGAGTGAGTATTTTAATAAAGAGTTTTAGCACAAAGATGTTCTAAAAACAAATGAAATAAAGCAAAATAAACAAGCCCTAGATGAGATCATAGAGACAGGAAAATTTTCTGGTTTGAACTGGACTTTAAATAAAGAGAGACTACTGTGCTGAGTGTTACAGAGCAAGCAGGAGCAGGGATGCAAAAACCACTTCTGATCATCAGTTACGAGACAAAACTTCCAGGGACTTTGAAGCAAAGTTTCCAGACAGAAACTACTGGACCGTGTAATAGTCTCTAAGGGAAGTGATAGCAAACCTGATTCTCGCTGCACTTCAAAACAACCAGAGAAAGCACTTGAAGAACATTCCTAAGGGAACAATCTGACACTGGCAGAGCAACAAAATTCATGATCTAACTATATTTTCCATCTTTAAAGTCTCCTGGTAAGAGACCTTGAAGTGTTATTTTTCATTTAACAGCAAATTGGAAGTACATACTGTTCACTGTTTCTTCTTTTAGGCTCTACATTTATTGGTCAGATATGGTCAAGGACATGGATTTAAAAATCTGCTTGTGTATCTTCAGAGTCACCTTAAAGGTGTAGAGATACAATAGGTACTGTCAGAGGACAAGTCTAGAGAGACAGACAACTTGGTGGCACGTGATTTTGTTCTTTTCACTCCTTTTTATTCCTGTAGGCATTTGGTCAAAGGTTATTGGCACAGCTTCACAGGTGAAGCTCTTTGAAAGAGCTAAACCACAGAATTGCCTATCTGTCACTTGGCAGCAAAAGGCAACATCTGTAGCTGCTTAAATAAATGAACACCCTGAACTGAAGCCCTGGTCCAGAGCTGCTGTTTAACTTGGGATTACAATGCAAAACAGGACACAGTGCCCAGGCCGCCCACTCACTGCAGCCAGCCACGGCCCAATCTGCCTGTTCAGCACTTCTGGGCCAGGTATGGCTGTAAGATCAGCTGCCACAGCCCAGCAGGCTCTGCACCAGCACAGCGTGCCCGGATAGAGCTTGACAAGCATAATTAAACAACTTGATTTGCTGGTCCAAGGTACAAGCTGACTACCACTGTCCTATTCAGTCTGCACTGCTTTGAAGAAAATGTTTCCTAATTCTGGGTTAATGAAACTCAGAGGCAGCAGCAGGTGGGTATCACACCTGCTAAATGCCTCAATGATTGAACAGCAACTTACAGTAAAGTAGAGTTTGGTAACCGTTGTGGTATTATTGCTCTTACCCTTATTTAAAATGATAAGCAACCACAACACATTCAAATCTGTATCCCAGTGACAATGTCCACGGGCAAATACAGCATCCTCATCATTCTGCTGAAAGCCCAGATTAACATCAGCTCACAGAAAGGGGAATGTGTCCTTAAATCATCCTTACTTAATAACTTATCCTTGCTTAATGCTTGGTAGTGCGGGGTTAACAATCAAACCTGATTATCTTAGAGGTCTTCTCCAACCTCAAGAACTCTTTGATTACAGCCCTTCATATAACCCCGTGGAGACCTCCCAGCTGAATTCTGTGTAGGCTTTTTTCCCTAATATTACAGAACTATGCCCTAAGGACACCTTAGGTCTCCTTAGGCCACACAATTCTCACCTTTTTGAGATCCTCTTTGGAGAACTTCTCATAAGGATTTTGTTCCAAGTAAGCCATGTGCTCTGCATTGTTGCTTCCAAATCCTGGGCCTTTCCCTTTCTTACCAGTAAACTGTTCTCCAAATGGATGGTGCAAAAGATCAAAATGAAGCATGGTAATCATCTCTTTCTTTATGAGTTCTTCACTTTTCTGCAAGTCTGTTAGAGGTGGTTCCACATTTAAGGGTCTCAGTATTGTTTCATTAACCTGCCCAGGAATAAGAAAAAGTTCATAAATATCATATACACCAAAGATAACATTAAATTTATGTATCTCCACTCAAGTATGAATTTTATCTCTCAGCTAAACCTCACAGGGCAGGTGCCAAAATCCCTTGTGGTGGGGACACATGCAGCAATCTCAACATCTGTGCAGATGAA
>VWYP01012010.1:93341-131661 GCA_013400435.1 Pycnonotus jocosus
ATTTTTCATTTAACAGCAAATTGGAAGTACATACTGTTCACTGTTTCTTCTTTTAGGCTCTACATTTATTGGTCAGATATGGTCAAGGACATGGATTTAAAAATCTGCTTGTGTATCTTCAGAGTCACCTTAAAGGTGTAGAGATACAATAGGTACTGTCAGAGGACAAGTCTAGAGAGACAGACAACTTGGTGGCACGTGATTTTGTTCTTTTCACTCCTTTTTATTCCTGTAGGCATTTGGTCAAAGGTTATTGGCACAGCTTCACAGGTGAAGCTCTTTGAAAGAGCTAAACCACAGAATTGCCTATCTGTCACTTGGCAGCAAAAGGCAACATCTGTAGCTGCTTAAATAAATGAACACCCTGAACTGAAGCCCTGGTCCAGAGCTGCTGTTTAACTTGGGATTACAATGCAAAACAGGACACAGTGCCCAGGCCGCCCACTCACTGCAGCCAGCCACAGCCCAATCTGCCTGTTCAGCACTTCTGGGCCAGGTATGGCTGTAAGATCACCACAGCCCAGCAGGCTCTGCACCAGCACACACAGCGTGCCTGGATAGAGCTTGACAAGCATAATTAACTTGATTTGCTGGTCCAAGGTACAAGCTGACTACCACTGTCCTATTCAGTCTGCACTGCTTTGAAGAAAATGTTTCCTAATTCTGGGTTAATGAAACTCAGAGGCAGCAGCAGGTGGGTATCACACCTGCTAAATGCCTCAATGATTGAACAGCAACTTACAGTAAAGTAGAGTTTGGTAACCGTTGTGGTATTATTGCTCTTACCCTTATTTAAAATGATAAGCAACCACAACACATTCAAATCTGTATCCCAGTGACAATGTCCACGGGCAAATACAGCATCCTCATCATTCTGCTGAAAGCCCAGATTAACATCAGCTCACAGAAAGGGGAATGTGTCCTTAAATCATCCTTACTTAATAACTTATCCTTGCTTAATGCTTGGTAGTGCGGGGTTAACAATCAAACCTGATTATCTTAGAGGTCTTCTCCAACCTCAAGAACTCTTTGATTACAGCCCTTCATATAACCCCGTGGAGACCTCCCAGCTGAATTCTGTGTAGGCTTTTTTCCCTAATATTACAGAACTATGCCCTAAGGACACCTTAGGTCTCCTTAGGCCACACAATTCTCACCTTTTTGAGATCCTCTTTGGAGAACTTCTCATAAGGATTTTGTTCCAAGTAAGCCATGTGCTCTGCATTGTTGCTTCCAAATCCTGGGCCTTTCCCTTTCTTACCAGTAAACTGTTCTCCAAATGGATGGTGCAAAAGATCAAAATGAAGCATGGTAATCATCTCTTTCTTTATGAGTTCTTCACTTTTCTGCAAGTCTGTTAGAGGTGGTTCCACATTTAAGGGTCTCAGTATTGTTTCATTAACCTGCCCAGGAATAAGAAAAAGTTCATAAATATCATATACACCAAAGATAACATTAAATTTATGTATCTCCACTCAAGTATGAATTTTATCTCTCAGCTAAACCTCACAGGGCAGGTGCCAAAATCCCTTGTGGTGGGGACACATGCAGCAATCTCAACATCTGTGCAGATGAAATACCTCATGACAATTCTTCTGGGGAAGTTTCCTGTAAATCAGCACAGCCAAATAAAGATTTGATCATGATCTCCTTAGACAGTATTTCCTCCTATAGTGGTTAAAGCCTTTATCTTAAATTTTTGTTCTTTAACAGTGAATTTTGTTTCCACTTACTTCTGAGGGTCGTGGTAGATTCTTCTGCACAGCTTTGTGCATTCTCTTCAGTTCCTTGGCACGCTCTGCTTCTCGGAGAGCCTAAACAAACAAACCAAGTGTTACTGCAGCCACTGTACCACAATCAGATGCTGCCTAGGAAGGTATGTGATATAAAAATTAATTGATTATTGAAGTAAAGATTCCTTCCAGTATACAGACTTCATGTTACTAAGCCAGAGCTAAATAATGTGATGACAACATAATTTACTGCCTCTAAAGTGAATGGGAAGAGCACAGCAGACTAACTCCAAGAGAAAAGAGATCATCAAAAGTCATTTCCAGGCATCAAATTCTCCTTCAATCCCAACTCCAGCAAGATTTCATTCTTTACACATTTCTCCATGTGTCACTACCGCTCTAGTTCTTTAGACATTAAATCCACCAGGAAAAGACAGACTCTTAAATTAGCAGCCATGACTCTGCTTGTCATTTTCAATGACTTGAAGTACATATTTCACTAAAACAATACTTGTGAAAGTGGAAAAACATGAGTTCTCTTTACAGTACACTTCAATCAACAAATAGCATGAAAAGCCAGTGTTGTCAGGAACTTCAGGAATAATGACCATTATTTCCCATGTTCTCATCCCAGCATGTCAAATCTTCACTTGAAGGCAGGCTGCTCTTCTCTTGAATGATAGTACAACTCAGATTCTTTATTCTAAACTTATATATTACTTGTATTTATTCAGATTTTTTTTATTAGGGTATGTATGCATAAGACATAAATATACATGTGTAAAACATGTTCCTCCCTAAATAGGACACACTAGGAATCAAATTCTAGGAAACGCTTATCCCATTTAAAGACATCAAAGCATAGCACTTTTTAAAATATTTTGTTCACTTGTCAAAGCACAGCTATTCTCAAACTGAAAAAAGCACAGTTTTTACATGCTTAAAATCAAGCACATGCCACTGTAGAAAAAAGCTTTTAATTAAATTTTTATCTTCTGGGGGACACAGGCACTCTTAGGGACATGGTAGAAAATGATGCAATATATAACATTAAGAAATTAAGAAGATGATTTAGAGAGAAAACTGATTTGGCCTCTGTCTATGTATACTCTGATAGCAGCAAAGAAAACAGGTGCATTTTACTTTGCTATCCTGTAGAAGAAGCTGTACCTCTTCCATTGAACAGGTGTGAAAAGATGGGAACCATACAAAGAACACATTTTGTTTTAAACAGAAGGCACCATCCCCATCTCACACACTGACCTGCTTGCGGGCTTCTATATCAGCAGCATCTTCTACAAAGGTTTCATCTACTTCATGTTCTTCCAGCTCCTTTTCTGCATTTTCAGGCAGAACAATCTCGAAGTCGTTCTTTGGCGCAGGGAGGGCCATGAGCCCCATGCGCAGGTGCTCCCGAGACTCCCTCTCCTGTGGGAAGAGCAGTGAGATGTGATGCTGCTGGATTCAGACCCTGGATGCAGTGCAATACCCTGAGTGCGACACAATCAGACTCCATTCATCTGCATTAACAGACAGGAACAACACACTAATTATTCTTGGGCCACCTCAGTCTGCTGCAAAGCCAGAGAACACCAGATCTGGAAACCAGTGGAATCCAGCAGGAATTTGATCCCTCAGTTTCCCTTCTAGCAGTAAAAAGTCTTTTTACTATAAAAACGCTAAGACATAAGTACATCAAATAAACCTTCTCCTTTAAGCTAAGAGGAGCTCTGGAATTTTGAACTTGAAGGGTTATTGTTGTGAGAACATGCCAAACACTTGGAGTGGATATCTTAGCTAGGCCAAAAAGAAAACTGTCAATACTCAGGTGGGAGATATTCAAAGCCACAGCTGAGGCCGCAGAATCAGCCACATAAAAGGAGTTCCCAAGGTGCTACCTATTAGGTATATGCCCTTTTATACCATGTCTAATTGGCAGGGTCCATCTGGCTGAATCTCCAAGAATGGAAACATCTGTTGCCAAAGGTGATGAAAGAGTCTGGATGGGACTCAGATTTCTGAACATCTCAAACCCCAGTACTCCTAATGGCAAAAATTAAACTCCTTTAGTTCAGTGCTGTCAACACGACGGACTGATGAAAAGGTCTTGCAGGTAAATCAGGAAGCCAAGATGACGAGGAATTTGAGCATTGTGTAGGATTGCAAGAAAAATGCATCTTTGCTCAAGATGCATTTCCTGCCCAGCTTCAAAGATAGAAATAGGATGGAAACTTAACTATATCTTCTCCAACAAACAGTTTTAAAGTGTGTTTACTGAGCACACTGAAAGCCATTCTCAGTGGCAAGATTTCCATTCTTTTAAATAAAGATTGTAATTTATTATGTGATGAGGACAGACTCGTAGACAGGTGGAAGAAATAACAATTATTTTTTAAAAAATAAAATTCTTTTCAGTGGATGAGAACTAAGAACCTGAAAATTAATAAAGCACTGATTTCCACTTCTAAAGTGCTACTTACCATTTGTTTTGCATAGGATGGGTCACTGTAATCTGCCATTCCCTCTTCTGGGTTGATGTTCAGTTTATCCCGCAGGGGAGTTCTCCCAGGGGTTGTGCCAAGTGCAGGTTTGGGGGTCAGTCCTCCTCGAGGAGTTAGGCCCTCTGACCCCTGAGAGGGTGTTCTAGTGAAGTGCAGTTAGTCATTAGTTTTTTACTAAAGAACTCTACTTACAGAAGTCTGAATGTTGGGAAAAGTTACATAAACACAAGTCTCTACATTCAATCTGGAGTTTTTCCTAGAGAGGCAGTGAAACGGTAAAGTGGCATTACAAGAATACTAAAAATACATTGTTTAAGCCTGTCGGCGTGTAACCAAGGTCCTGTCAAGCTGAAATCTAGGCACATCATCATTTTAAGAGAAGCTTCAGGAACTCCACCAATACAAACTCCCACTGCTGCTTTTGACAGAAGGGTTTATCCAGTCACCAGGCTTTATTCTGGGATACAGTGATCAGGATTGAATTGCAAGCTCTGATTTCCCCACCACCTGGGCAAATCACTCACTCTGAAATCATCTGGCCCAACAGCTGTCCCACACTGCAATTCAATGGATCATCCTGAAAATGCCCCTTTGCTTTCACTGACTATTGAAGAAGTAATTACATTATAATTATTACTTCTAAGCATCTATGGTTAGGCAACACGGATTAAGTCTTAGATTTTGCTGTCCCCAATTGATTCTACTTTAGACTGCAAAGGAATATTGTTCTCTATCCCAATGACCTGCTACACGAATGAGGGGCTACTTCATGGATTCATTAATTTTCCCTCTGCTCAAGCACTTGGATTTTCCCACTGACAGAGCATTTCTGCAAGCAAGCCAAGTTGACCCACAGGCAGCATATTTACATGTGCAAATCTGAACTTCAGAAGCTAAAAAACACCACAAAAAATCTCAAACAACAAAATTAGAGTATCTCTACTTTTTAAAATATAAAATAACCCAAATTAACAGCCAGATCACTCCAGGTCAAATTCTACACTGATTTTGCAGCACACTGACACCAACGGATCTTCAGAAAAAGAACTCATTGCTGGAGCCGCTCTTTTAATTAAAAGATCAGGGCTTCTGCACACAGCTTCTAAACAAAATAAAGCTGCTTTGGAAAAGCTGCCATAAAGGTCCTTTTATTTCATTCTTCACTTTTCCAACTAACTAACTAACTAACAAGTAAACTTAGAACCCAAACGGAAAAACCTGACACGCAAAATGTACCAATTGTAACATGTTTCAGCTGTATGGTATTTAGCATTTGTGGGATATGTATTTGTTCACTGTAAGAGTTAAACCAGCAATTCCATACTATTTAGATTGGCAATATAAGAAATATTTTATTTTGGATATATATGGCTTATAAAATATTTACTTCAGCTTTTCAAAAATTCAGTGTGGGTTTGGCTAAGGGACCTCCCACATCTTTGACTCCAAGGTAGTACTTTGCAAAGGCCAGGATCCACATTCAGAATGACACTCCAGCTTACTATTTATACTCCTGCATTACTCCAGAATAATTTATACTGCTCCAGACCACAGAAAGCCACATTTTGGATCAAAACTCCAGTGAGCCATACACTGTACGAACACAGCTGAAGAGGACATGGCTGAGCTTTCTAAAGACAGAGAAGGAGAAATCTGTACAACAAGAGCTTGAAATAAAAGTGAATTAAAATTTCTTTTGAAGTTCTAATCATGACAGTATTTTACACATTAAAATCTGCTCTGTTCACCCACCTCCAAGCAGACACATGCCCACCCAGGTACCCATCACAAAAGGAGTCTGTTTACCTGAAAGGTGTGGAAAGCACAGTATTTGGAGTCTGAACAACCTGTTTCTGTGGTGTTACCCCTGAAAAGTCACTTTCATGCAAGGGAGTATTAAGACCTCCTTTCAGGGGAGTATCCACGTTTGTGAGAGCCATCAGATTCTGGGCCTCCTGTGTAACAAACAACACAAGCAATGCTTCACCAAGACATTCACAGTCATGTTTAACAGATTCAGTAGCAGCAAGAACAGCTGAAGAGTTATTTGAATATCAGTTAGTGGAAAATGTTTAAAATTTCTTAGCTTCAATACCCATACAGTGGTATTTATAAACCCTACTGTTCCACTGAGAGGCATTTGAACTTCATTTCCAGCAAAATATGCTATAAACTGGAGTTACAAAAATGAGTGGGTTACTTATTGTTCCAGCTTCCTTCAGCTTGCCAGACTCCATAAATCTCCAAGATTTTTTACTGACTGAACACTCAAGTAATCCTAAAACTCCTGATTTTAAGAGGGAAGAGCACACTTGAACTCTGAAACCTGAATTCAATCAACTTTATCCAAACTGCACTTCAAAGAGAATGTTCCAAAAGAGATGGTCACTATTCAGATTTTTGGTCCATGACTCAACTGGGGCTTTTATGAATAGCCCTCTTTTTTATTTTATTTTTCCTTATTACAGTGAAGAATTAAGTCTCTCTGAAAATGAGCTAATTATACTACTGCAAATAGCAAATATATTCCCTGAAGACCACGAATCCATCTAGAGAACTCTGTATATGCATAATACTGGGACACTTATAATGTCAGAGTACGCCATTTGAAGGTGAGCCTGACCATTCCTGCCAACATTGCACAGACTTAGGTCATGATCTGCAGAGCCAGGAACTTTCTCTTTTCTCCTGTTTCACTTTCCTCCTGTCATGGATCTGCTGAAATACAGCTCATTGTCAACTCAGAGGGTTTTTTGGAGTGGGATTTTTGGGGCCTTGTTTTGGGCACTAGCTGCACTGATTTTATTTATCCATTTCCACACACTCAACAAAATGTTACTCAACATTATCAGTTTTAGAAAAATACAGGCAATCAGAGGTTGCAAAAGCAGGTTTTGGCTAACCTAAGTTTTAAGCCAATAAAGTGCTATGAAAATATTCTTGCATTGTTGCAGTTAATTACTACTTTTAATTAAAATAAAAGTTGGACAAGATAAAATACACTGTTTTAAGGAGATGAACTCATACATCTTCAACACTGAGACACACACGACAAGGGAAAGTTATGCAAGACACCAGGAGAATGGTGAAAAGCTTCACACAATATGTGACTAAAAAAAAAAGAATCAGAATATTCTGAAACAGAGACAACTGATCAAATAGAAGCAGATCAGCTTCCATGCCCTCCAACATGTCCTGAAGATTGGGATTGCTTCAAATCCCAATATTGCATATAATCTAAGGAGTGTTTCTCCGGCACTTACACCTTCTATTCATTTGACTCCTGCTCCAAAAACTAAAACCCATCCTGTACATTTATACTGTACCTGCAGGATCCTGTCCTGGGCTGCTGGAGTTTTGGGGGTCCTTAGAGCTATGCTGTTGTTGGTTACATTATATTCAGAGAGAAGAGTGCTGGAAGCTGAGTTTGTGATTCCAGATTCTTCAGCAGTCTGCCGCGCAATCTCACTTGCCTGGCCGACTTTTACAACTTCTTCAAGTTCTGTATCAGATATCTTTGAAAGAGAAAATCCCAAGGCACAGTAAGACACACTCTGAGATCCATTCGATAAAACAGAAAACACTGTTTGGTACTGGTCTTGTAAGTTTGTTTATTATCAGTGAACACCTCACCTGAGGAGCTGGAAGCACCAGCTTACTCCTTTTCTTGGTAAATTCTGACACTCCACTGGTCTGCAGAATAGCTGAGGGCAAGTCTGACTCTTTTTTCCGTTTCATGTGCTGCTTGTCCTTTTTGCGCTCTCTTCCCTCCCTCTCACTGTTATTATGGAAAACAGAATCATTTCAGAACACACAGAGCAGCTACAAAGCAAAGCAAAGAAGTCAAGAGCAAAAAGGCTGTACCCTTATCAAACACTGGATATGCTGAAATAAAACGTGGCAGAAAAAGTGGAGCACCTTGTGGGCAATTAGATGTGATCTGCAGATCTTGCAGCAGAACCTACTACAGGGCATAATGCTTGTAAATTGTGGAATTAGCCAACAGATTTAGCTTTTGGGCTGAATAACTACAATCAACAGGGCCACTGGATCAATTAAAAAATGTCAGGCCAAGAATTTAGATAGTAAAAATAAGGGAATGTGAACAGTCCCTTTTTCTCCAGCAGCTGGAAGGGAAGATGAACATTTTATTTTGTGGAAAGTGGGAACCAATTTCTCTTCGGTCTTTAATAAAAATGGCATTTCCTTCAAACACCAATGGAGGCAGTCAGTGAAATCATAAACTTCACTCTGAAGCTCCTGCTTGATGCTCTGAACAAAGAGCCATACAGAAAAAATCAGTCAGTAACACCACATGAGTTAATAAACCGAACTGTACATGGCACTGGACCCTCTCAGTAAAAAGCAGTTTTGGCAGAAGTAGTGGGAAATGCAACTGTACAATTTAATATCTACCCAAGAGTGGCATTTAGCTTCTGAGCTACATGTCTGGAGACTTTTTGGGGAGATGGGGAGAAATTAAGCATTTAAGGACATCAACTTAAGAACAACTCCATCAAAAGTAATACTACAAATCTACTTCTATAAGCAATCTTAATAAGAATATTACTTAAAGGACACTAAATACACAAGAAAATGAACTGCTAAAAAAAAACCTTCAAAAAATTAATATTTTGACTTAAAGAGCAAGAACATGCATGAGAAACTTTATTGACAGATAAAAGGTGAACTAGAGGAAACAAAAAAAGTGATCATAGACAATAGGTGAAAATCTTTTGGAAAGATAAAAACACAGAAAACTGAAAAGGCAAGGGCCACTTGCACTTGTATCTGTCCCATGAAAATACATTTCCCACCCACGTTATGTTTCCAGGACTTAGCACATATACATATGGGTTGCTTTATTTTTCAAATATGCTGTTCCCTCCTTATTACAACACACACTTACGATCTTAATTCTCCATCCAGGTCTTGCTGACGCAGTCTCCTGAAATCTGCATCCAGGGACTGGTAATTTTCTTCTGATGTGTCATAAAAACCAGGGGCAGGCTTCTTTTCAAAGGGAATTTCTGCATTGTAATCCACACCTCTCTTCTTTTTTCTTTTCTTCTGGATCTCAATTCCAGCAGCGCGAAGTTCTCGTCTTTTCTGGAGAGCAGCAAGACGTCTGAAGAAACAGTAACACCACATGATTTAAAGGGTATTGTAAAGAAAAGCAGTCCCAGGATATGAAACCCAGTGTAAGTTTACCGAGCTTCTTCCAGCTGCTTCTCCCTGGCTTTCCTCTTGGCCTTCTTTCCCTGTGTATTTGCCAGACGTGCTCGAGCCTCAGACAGCATCTCAAGCTCATCTACAACAGTACAGATAAATACAGCAGTGAATCTGCACTTAAAAGATGACAGTCAGGAAAAAGGTGACATTAAGATCAGAAAACCATTTTTAAAAGCTGAATCAATCAATCACAGGCATTCTGTCACCACGAATCTTCAAGTCGTCCCAATGTGTTTAATGAATCACTGGCCAGGTGAAATGAAGATTTTCAGAAAAAAGCCTCTAATGTTAGAAATAGTATCAATAAGTATAAACAGCAAATCAAGATATTTACATGAAGAGGCAAACTGACCACATTAATGGTAAAACTTCATTTACATCTTTATGTGAGAGTATTATCTTGAGAATTTATTAATTGCATTTACTTCCAGAGCTGAGAGTGCTGTTTTTGTGAACCTGTGACTGTTCAAAACCACCAGTGATCCATTCATGGAATTTTAACAATGCTCATTTTTCAGTTCATAACATTGCAAAGAAGAAAAAAAAAAAGAAGTCAGGCAGTCCTTCTGTGCTTCAGCATGGATTCATCTCAGAGCTGTGAGCTGATGGAAACTGATGAAGATACAGAATTTAAACAAGCAGAGCAACTGTCAAAGCAAAGAATAGATGAAGGTGACAGATATGGAGGCAAAAAACACACCAAGAAAAGGAAAACTGGAAAAGCATAACTGATTGGCCAGATACAAAAATAAGACAAAATTTATAAGTAAATTAATGACCAGATGGTGGTGGAAAAAAAGAAGAAAACCAAGGCACACTGGCTGTGTAAACAGAAAAATCAAACAGATCAGTTTGTTTTTTTTTTTAATGGTAAACAGAATACTCCTAACTCACCTTCATCCATGTCAATGGGATCTGGCCTGGCAGGTTTGGTTTCTGGATTTGGATCGATTTCTCCAGGTTTCAGTTTCCGAGGGTCATCAGCAGTTTCCTCCTCATTGTCTCTCTGAGCAGCTTTGTCCCTAAAAACCCATTGTAGGCATCACCACCAGCTCTTTGTTTTCCCCCAGATTCATAATAACCATCCCTTAAATGTCTCCAAAGACTGATCATAAAGCAGTAACCTTGTACATTCTACAATACATTAAATGTGTTATACAATTCACAAGCATGGTACAGTTCCATAATCTTAAACAAGACAAGAGAAAGAAACCAACACAATATTACATTACAACAATAAAATATTGTATAAAATACAATACTGATACAGCTAGTAGTAAAGGAGTTTCCTCAGGTAATCTTTAACAACAAAAACAAGAATTCAAGCAGTGTGACAAAATTAAAAAATCTAATTTTCTGTTATGCTTTTTCTCCTCAACCAATAGCACCAGAATTAAGAAAGCTCACAAGGGATGCATTCTTTCTTTTCTCATGGCCTAAAGAACTGTTTGTAGCAGAGAGATGTATCTGCACATTGAGCCATTTTAACATATATTTTATGTCTCTTTTCTTTCTCACATACTCACTCCTGCTCATCAAAAATGCCCAACAGCCTAATAAAAGGATAAATCTTGACAGTCCCTTAGCCAGAATGACCAGGAGCAAGAAGAGATACACTTATCTCTATTCAAGCTGCTCTCCAGATTCCAGGAGCTTCTTCCAAGCTAGACACAAGTGACTGGAAAAAAATCTTTAAAGATTTGCTTACAAAAGGACTCAGTCACCTTGAAACCACACTAATTTACCATGAGAGAAGGGAACACCACATTGCTACAACTCCACAGATTTTTTGGGTATTCCTGACTAGATTTTCCTCTATGTAAGCAGAAACTCACAGCAGAAATTCATAGTGTTCCAAGCACTGTGCAGCAGTTCTCCCAATGATGGGGGCAATGGTTCTCCACTGGGTTGGCATCAGCTTGGCCAGGTGCAACAGTTTCTCCTCCTCTTCCCGAGACCACTCTGTCTTTTTGATGCTTGGGTCCAGCCATTCGTACCTGTAGTAAGGGAAAAAAATTAAGGATGACAGATCCAAGTTATCCATTGATTTCCTCTTCAAGAGTGTTTTCATGACATATGTATTTGAGCTTTAAAATGTATTATCTATCCAGCACTTTTCATACAGATACTGCCTCTTCATCATTTTCCCATCTCTGTTCTGGCAAAGTAAAGAGTTACAGAATTAACCCTGAAAAAACCTGAAAAAGTAAAAATTGCAACTATCAAAGATAGAGAAATGGTAGAGTTATTTGGTCTGGAGCCTTCAACAGTTATCTTACTAATCCTCAATTGTGCCAGTCCTGTTATCTTTACAAGAAGTATTCTATTAAATATGTGTGGTTCAGTACTTGAGAAATTAAATCTGATTCTCATATTCATGCTGCATCAGTATTTGCATCAGTTTAAAGCTCCTATTTTTTATAAAATATTAAATTTCACAGTGCAATTTCTAAACATTTACTCTCAAGCCAAACTCCCATTACATGAAATTAGAAAACTGTATGTAAGAGAGATTAGTATATTTCAATTTTACTTCCTTGGCAATATCGACCAATTAAAACATGTTTAAATGAAGGGAAAAACTAATGTTTATAATTTAAAGTAATTCTGTATTTGCCAACACTTCAGTCATTGGCAAACAGAACATCAGGCTACTTTTGTTCAACTATTTTCAAGCAGTAAGAATTTGAAGTTTCCATGATAAAATCCAACAGTGTTAAAACTGTTGATGCTCTGTGGACATAAATTAGTCTGTGGTAACGTTTTTTCCTAAATTTCCACTAATTATGAAGGTCATATTCCCAGGCACAGCACCTCTCACTTACCATCTGGCTTTGCACTGCTTTGCTGATTTCCTGTGCAATAACGAGGCAATTCGAGACCACTGGTTTTTGCCATATTTCATAACAGCTGCTTTCAGAATTTCATCCTTGGAAAAAACATAAATAAACACCCTTATGGACTGCAAAATAGAAAGTCTGAGCTCAAGCAAAGGAGAACATGGCAAGTTTCATGGGCTGGCCCAGAGGAAACAGCATTACACTGCTACTTCTGTTCCATTTTATTCTCAAGAAAAATGAGGATTTGTATTTCAAAAGCCAATGAAATCCATAAAGATTAAATGAAAAAGACACATGATTATTGTTCCAAACTTTGTATGTCCAACAGAACTTCCCAAATGGTTATTTTCAATGCTGTCTAATGCATTACTGTTTAAAGGCTCTGTGTGTCTTCCCTGAAGGACAGCAGCAGAGGTAAGGAAGTGTTTGTCTGGCAATGACAACACAATTGGAAAAAAAAAAGTTGAATTGGCAAATATCTCTGGCTGCCTTGTTTTAAATAATATCATAAAATTATCTATTTTTCACATTTTAATACAACTGGAATAAAAATGTAGTAGATTCAGCTTGGGAGCCAGGTTGTTCACAGACAACTGAAGTGTGCACTGAGTTTGATCAAAAGCCAGAAGTGCTATCAATTTTCTGTCAATCCATCCATCAATCCCCCTCTCCCTTCCTCGACAGATGGTTTATTCCTCATCATTTCTGGTTTATTCAGAGAAAGTGCTATTTTCAATGCATTAAAGCTATTCTTGCAGCCCTGTCAAGCACAAACTACCCTCTCCTGTACCCAGTGAGTGTTCATTGAGTCTGACACTTTCTCCACTGACATCACCCAGAGAACAACAGCTTTAACTGTGAGCTTATGATCAGCTCTTGATCTGGCTTGAGCTGCTACAGGCAACAATTCATGTATTTACTGTTCTGAAATAAAATAATAAATCCTCCCTTGTGTGTGTTTTTTTAATAACTTACTTGGTGCTCTATGGCACATAGGAGCTGAACCAGTTACATTAACAGGCTTTTTTTTGCAAGTAATCAGTCATTTTATGAATGGCCTGGTATCACCTGATTCCACTTTCTCTGTTTTTAATGCTGTATGTATAATCAAAATGTTAATTTAAAAAAGCAACCCAACACCTACTTTATCTCTGGGGAAAAAAAGCCTGGGGAACTAGGGATCTATTTGGGCCCTGGAGCAGGCTCCTCAGGGCAGTGGCCACAGCCCTGAGCCTGCCAGAGTTCAATCAGCACTTGGACAACGCTCTCAGGTACAGGGTGGGATTCCTGGGGGTGTTCTGTGCAGGAACTGGACTCAGTGGTCCTTGTGGGTCCCTTCCCATCCAGGATGTTCTGTGATTCCATTTAATGCACTGCTCTTTCCCTTGAACAGTCACCAAAATTTATCAAGTATGGGAAGACGCTAAGAATGGGGTGAAGACAACATGAGTTTTCCTGTCCTCTGCTGACCCCAAATTTAGCTGCTTCCTGGCAAATTACTGATATATCTCAAGAGCTTAAAAGCGCACAGAGCACATTTTACCTTATATTACTTTTTCCTCACTGTTTCCTGGAACCCCGTACATGCCTGGTGTTCACAGTATGCACTGACAGAGTTCTGTGTTTTACACTGCCAGGTACATCCTTTTGCTTTAAACATGCATCTAATGAAACTGACATACTTGAGTTCTCATTGATTTATTATATGTCATTAATTTCTTTTTCATGACCACTTGTGGTTCTGAAAGCTTGTGACAACAAAATTGGAGAGGTTCATTCTTTTTTGGAACAATAATTTCTGTCCACAGAATTCTCGGGGCTGCAGATGAAGAGCCCACATACATTGACAAGAAACAGACTGAAGTTGTACCAGGGGTTTAGATTAGTTATAAGAATTTTTTTTTTCTCCATGGAAAGAGTTGTAAAGCATTGGAACAGGCTGCCCAGGGCTGTAGTGGAGTCACCATTCCTGGACATGATGAAAAAAACATATGGACTGTGGCACCTAAGGACAGGTTAAATGGTGAACATGGTGGGGGTGCTGGGTTAATGGCTGCACACTTGGTGATCTGAAGTCTTTTCCAAACCTAAAAATTCTGTGACTCTGCCTTGCCATTTCCATGTCTGGAAACATCTTCAAGGGCAAGAGATTCCTGCTGCCTCATTCCCCTAGAGCATAAGAAACCTGCCCATGCAGTACAAGTCACACTCTAGTGTGTGAGAGGGACATCTCCAAGCACAGCACAGCCCATGCTTCCACCCCAGTGGCAGTGGGAACAGTTTCTTTGGGGCAGAAGAACACGACACTCATGTGGCTGAGCTTCCCAACCTGCAGCCTGAGGGAGAAATACACCAATGTGACCTTTGTCTACTGAGGCAAGAGGAAGGAGGAAGACACAGGTTACTGGGGAAAGCAGCCCAACCATGAGCCAAGGAATCACAGAATCAGCTTGGAAAAGGCTTCTCAAATCACTGAGTTTAATCTATGATCACCACCATGTCAATGAGACCATGGCATTCAATGCCACATCGTCTCTCCTTTAACACCTCCAGAGACTCCATCACCTCCCTGGACAGCCCATTTCAATACCTAATCGCCCTTTCATGAGAAAAAATTCTTCCTAATGTCCAGCCTAAGCCTCTCCTGGTACAGTTCGAGGCCATGTCCTCTTGACCAGTTGCTTGCTGCCTGGGAGCAGAGCCCGACCCCTACCTGGCTGCCCCCTCCCCTGTCAGGGAGTTGTGGAGAGCCAGAAGATCCCCCCTGAGCCTCCTCTTCTGCAGGCTGAGCCCTCCAGCTCCCTCTGCCGCTCCTCATCACACCTGTGCTCCAGACCCTTCCCCAGCCGCTCTGCCCTTCCTTGCACTCGCTCCTGCGGACCCCAAACCCTCTGATGTCCCACCACAGGAGCTCCAGCAAACCCGAACCTGCCCCGGGACACCCCAAAACCTGAACCCCCGCGCAGGCGCACCACGACACCCACCGCCCTCCTGCGCCTGCGCAGCAGTGAGGGCCTCCCCCACCTCCCTGGGCCCTGAGAGGGGACGAGGGCTCAAACCCTGCCGAGTCCTACCTCGGTATTCCGCCACACACCACCTTTAATCATAATCCGCGGCATCTTGGCGGCGAAGGGAGGCGGGGACGAACCCCTGGCGCGAGAGAATGGAGAGGGGACGGGAGAGCCGCTGGCGTCAGCGGGGCCGGCCGAGACTGCGCACGGTCGCCCTCAGCGGCTGCGGGTGCCGAGGGCGAGGGAAGCGGGGCCGGCTGCTCCGCCAGAAAAGCGGAAAGCGGGTCCGGCTGCTTTCTCAGGGAAGCGGCACCGGCGGCTTTTCCAAGGGAACTGAGGCCGCTGCTCCTGCAGGGAAGCGGGTCCGGTCGCTCCGCGCATGCGCAGCCCACCCGCGTGTCCCGAGCGGCGCTCGGCGCTAGCGCCACCTGCTGGCCGGAGGAGCGCACGGCGGCGGGGCACGGCCGGCGCCGAAAGGAGGAACTGGGCTCTTATTAAACTCTTCCCATTTCCCCAAGGGACGCAAATGAGGGAGCAAAAGGGCAGCGGAAGGTACTCGCATCTCCCCAGTGTTCCGTTTAGAGAGTATTTTGTTAATTTCAGGGAAAACCCCCGTGAGTTTATGTGTGGAATAAATTCTTAGCTGTGAGGGTGGTGAGGCCCCGGCACAGGCTGCCCAGAGGAGCTGTGGCTGTCCCATCCCTGGAAGTGTCCAAGTCCAGTTTGGACAGGGCTTGGAGCAGCCTAGGATCATGGAAAGTGTCCCTGCCCATGGCAGGGAGGTGGAACAAGATAATTTTTAAGGTGCCAATGCCAAACTATTCTATGATTCTACAAGAGAGCAACGTTGATAGTGCATTTGCATATTCACCCTCCCCCACACACTAAAGGAGTACACACAAGGTACATTACTGAATTTGGGAAATTTTCACAGGTAATTACTCATGTCACTCTCAATAGGTGAAGCATTAAATTTCAAGAAGTGGGGATCTCAGCTCAGGATCTGTCACTGTCATTCAGCTGTGGCCCCCGAGGTATCTCCAGCCTGGGAGCTGTGTGGCTCAGAGAGGCTCCACTCAGAGGGAAGTGCTGCTCTCAGCCCGCTGCAGTCTGCAGAGCTCAGAGGGTCTCACATACTTCTGCTTAGGGAGTCACAACACACCTGGCTTTGCTCATGGCAATTCTCCACCCTGGCTGCAATCAGGTTGGTAACTTTCCTTGAAAGTTCAAAACCAAAAATGTTGTTCCACCTGGGTGGTTATTCATGAAAAATGAAAAACAAGGCATGAAAAATAAGTTCCCAAAGGCTGTTAAAACCCAGCGGGCTCTTTAGCCAGCAGAAGTTCCTGGGAGTAGTGTTTGGGATAAGCTCAAGAGGAGCTTGGCCCAGCCTGTCAAGGCCAAGCCCTAATGATTTTCTGAGACCACAGTGTGGGCCAAACAGGAGGATGCACCACCACCCCATACAGGTCTGACTCACTATTGTTCATTTACATCACCTCCAGTCTAACTTGTGTTCATTTAATTAGCAGGTGGGTGCACAGCAGGTAAAATTACAGCCTTTTGCTCCATTTGCCTTGTTACATTTCTCTGTTTTGTCCAAATTCAGGATACGTTAATAGAGAAAATTATGAAACTTTTTTGGTTTAAATAGGAAACTTCATAGTATGATTTAGGAAAGGCTTTGATTTTTGTTTAAACAGCAGGAATAAAAAATATTACACTTCTAGCTACCAAAAAAAATCCCAACAAACCAACAACAGCCCATGTCTTATAGGCCTCAACCTTTAAATTTCACTGACTTAGGAGACTGAGAATACCTTTGAAACCCCAAAAATCCAGTGCAGTGCATAAGGAACATAAAGCAACATCAGGAAACAGTGAACTGTTTATTTTTATTAGAGGCAGTGACTAGGAATAATTATTTTTACAAAATCAAGCTCCAACTGAAAATACATTCTTGTTCTTACTTTGAACTTGAAGAAACTTACATTTATAAACTCTTTAAAATATTTACTGCAGTTAGTTTTTCCCCCTAAACCAGGCTCTACCTTACTTTTAAACAACTGTGCTCTGTCAGATTTAGCCTTCCTAGTCTCATCTGATATAGAGGCTTACAATTCCTTCAGTATTTTTGTTTTCTTTTTCTATCTGTTCTTTTCAGATAAATGATCACATTTGTAATGTAATGCAGGTAAAAACTCCTCCAAGCTTGAGTAAGCATTAATATTTCCAAAAAATGCTTTTCTTTCTTCATTTAGGGTAACATTTTTCTTTCTCACAACTGGATTAGGTGGCTCCAAAGTCTAAATCACTCATCTGTAACCACCACAGTTGAGGCACAGATACTTACTTGTCTGACTTAGTGAAGCTACAAAGAACTGGATCACTTGAATATCTTTGCTGATCTGGCCTTAAATACACACATCTATCCATGAGTTTCAATCAATTATTGAAAAATGTCTTGCAAATCGCAGAATGGCTGCAGGAGTTCTGGAAGACAAGCTCCTGCTCAGGCAGGGCCACTCAGAGCAGGTAGCCCAGAATTACATCCAGATGGCTTTTAAATACCTTAAAAGAGGGGAACTCTACTACCTCTCTGGGCAGCCCTTCCCAGGCTGTCTCCTACCAGAAAGCCTCTACAAGACATTATCTGTATTTCTTTCTACAGAAAAGCACTCATCAAGGAGCAGGAAAAAAAGAGCACTGAGTTCCACATTTGCATTCTCTAAATTAAACCACAGGTTTGTTCTGCTGCTCCATGGACTGAGCTGTAGCACTGGGACAGTTTGCACCAGCCCTTTGCTGTCGTCATTCCTCACACCAGGGGATAACACACTATTACTGAAACCACTTAACACACTCTAGAGTTCCTAGCACTGCCTAACTCCAAAACAAACAAAGATTTGTCTAGATTTGAATATAAATTGGAAGCAGCATCCATCTGTGTTCACCATACCCTGCACCAACTGCTGCATAGTACAATGGTTCTTACACACAGTATTTTAGACTAAAGTTCTTGAAATAAATTTAACAGTTTCAGATACTGCTAAGGTTTTCAATGTAACTAAACAGCATTCACAATTATCAGCAACTGCTCATATTAACAGAAGTTATTTGAAAAGTGTATCATCTATTTTAACAAACAGCACAATTAACTACCAACCTGAGAAAAGGTAAGGCATTTTATACTAGATTAACATTGGACATTCACACAGAATTGAAGATTTGGATTCCCAGTATCATAAAACACATGTTTCCAGACATCATCTTTTTTGTCAGACTACTCAAAAAATTATCAAAACTGCAGGTAAGGTAAAAGCTTAATAAACATCTTATACAGACAAATGTAAAACATTTTCGTGTCACAATTACCCAACGATGACATGCATATTTTCTTTCTGTAATTTGGTGAAATACTATTTTTTTCCTCTTATAAGTATTACAAAAGCACTTGGGAGTAAAGGAGGCAACTTCCAGCAGATGGGAGGTAGTATCCAGATACACTGGTAATTTTTATATGAAAAGTTATTACTATAAAATATAACATGCCCTTCCTTCCCTCCCTTTAGACATTCTTTCAGTTAGAAAAGAGTTTTTTCTTTTCTTACTCAATTTTTACCAGAAAATAAGTGGTGCACAATAACTGTTTGAACACAGATGAACACTGGCCAAAATAACTGACCTCTACTGGAGCAGTTATTCAGGGATAAAAAAGTGTCTTCAGGATCTTCAGAACAGCCTTCTCAGAAACACCTGCAACAAACCAGTACCCCAACTTTCACTCTCTTGACCAAAATGCTGGATGTATCAATTACCAGCCATAGTTCTGGGAACAGCAAAGGAACATAAAGCCATGAAAAAATGGAGAACATACAAACTTATCCAAAACCGAGTAACAACTTCTACTTCTCAACCTTACATTCCAAGCTTGTGATGCTGCTTATGCTTCTCCAGCAGTTTTTTGCTGGGCAGCACCACATTACACTTTGCACACCTGTACTTCTTCTTGTGCTTTTTTATGTGCTGTTGGAAAGCATGTTTATCCATTGTGGAATACCGGCACCTCCTGCAGTGCAGCTTGAGGTGAGTCAGCAGGTGGCGCTTGAGGTGGCTGGAGGTGCGGAAAGCCAGGGAGCACTGCGTGCACTGGAACGGCTTCTCCCCCGTGTGGATCCTCAGGTGGAGCTTCAGGTTCCCATTGTGGGCTGTGCAATAGCCACACTCCTCACACCTGTACGTTTTGACAGGCAGCTCCTTGTGCTGGTAGAGGCAGCCAGGAGAGGAGGTTCCCTCCCCGGTGTGTGAAGCCAGGTGCTGCTTCAAGGACAGCCATTTGCTGGTTGAGTAGTCACAGCTTGTGCACTTGAAATGCCCCAAGTTCAAATGTGTGAGTCTGTGCCTGTTCAGGTGACTGGAAGTACGGAACTTCTTCTGACAAATGGTGCAGCTGTAGGGCCTCTCACCTGTGTGAGTTCTGATGTGGAGTTCCAGGTTGCTTAAAATGCCAGTAGCATAGCTGCACTCAGCACACTGATATAATACTGGCTGACTTCGTGCTTGCCCATCGTTTGCTGCGCCTCTCTGAACACCTCGCTGAACTCCACAGACTTCTGAACCAAGCAAGGAGCTGCTTGAGCCTTTGCAGGAATCAAAATCCCTTTCTGGATATGTGCCTCTGTGGATTTCACTACACAATTCAAGATTCCCTAAAGACCTCTCTACAAAGAGGCAATTTCCAAACTCCTGTCCATTTTTCACATGAAGAAGGCTGTGTTTCTGCAAATGGCTTGATGTTTTAAATGCCTCATTGCACTCTTGGCACACGAATGGTCTTTCATCTGTATGTATCTTTAGGTGCAGCCTGAAGTTGTTAGGAACAGCAGTAGCATAACTGCAGTGCTGGCATCTGTAGGTTTGGAAAGCATTTAAATTAGAAGGGTATGTATCCTTCAAGTTTTCCACAAAGTTATGAAATGAAGCATCACCTTGCACTTGTGAATGAGAGGCCTCTGATTTGAATAAAGGCTCTTCTTTGAAAGTGACACTATCCATTTGGTAAGAGGTCTGAGGAACTTCTGATCTATTTCCAGTAACAGTCAGGCTGTTGCTTCCTTGACCGTTTTCAACATATTTCTTTCCAGGGCATATTTTCTTATTGTCCCACACATCACGTGCTTGCTCGAACTTCATTTCTGAAGCCAGGATTCCCCCACCCAGACAATAATTTTCTCTATCAAAAAGAGAGTGAGAAACATGGCCCTGAGAATCACCATCAGCTTTGCATATTTTGCTTTTACAGAATTTATTGCTCTGACTCATATAACCATTAGCCTTTAACTGTTCATGAAATTTCTTGTGAAAGCTGAGATTACCTTCAGTGTGGAACACCAGGTTACATTTGTCACATGTGTAATTCTTTGGAGGTCTTTCAGTTTTCTTTCTCCCACTCAGCCAGTCGGGTTGCTGTGCTTGGCACGTTTCTGTCCCTGCATGTATCCTCCTGTGTCTCTTCAACTCTGAGGTGCTGGTGAATGCTGCCTGGCAGAGCTCACAGGAATATGGCTTATCCCCTGTGTGGACATGGCTGTGCCTCACCATGCTTGCAAAATACAATGAAAAAAAGGTGCAGAACCTGCACTGGTAGAGCTTATAGCCAGCATGCCAGTACATGTGATTTAACAGGTAAGACAAGCTGCTGCAGGAGTAATCACATTGAGGGCATTGGTAAGGTGGTCTCTCCTTGTGTCCCTTCATGTGATGAATAAAATTCCTAGGATTTGATGAAGCAAAGAAACAAATTCTGCAGGAAAAGCTAACTGGCACATCCAGAGGTGTTAAGTCTCTCTCAATTTTAATGAAAAATTTCTTGTATTTACTTTCTTTTTTCTCAGTCTCCAATTCTCTTTCTTCAGATCCTTTCTGCCTCCCTTTTCTTGCACTTATTCTATTTTTTCTTGCCTTTTGCAGCCTAGCAATCTTTTTATGAAATTTAAGGTGATTCTTAAGATTGAAAGAAAAGAAAAAAGTTTTTTTACAAAAGCAGCATTTATGTATTTTCTTATCTTTATGAGCTAAATAAATATGTTTCTTCAGGTGGGCACTGCATTTATACACAGAACTACAAAACCTGCACTTGAAACTTGATTTTTCATTCTCCTCTGTAAAACAAGATGTTTTAGGAAGAGGTGTGATGGTCACACTGCCATTCAGCCACGTTAAACCTTCTTGCTGGCTCTGGAACTCTTTTGGGCTTGCATGAGAAGAAACAACTTTTTGTTGCTGGTATCTTTTCTTACTGAATGGTGTTAACATCTTGTAAATATGCTCTCCAGCAGTATTTGATTCAGCAGAAGTGGAAGCATCCATGTTAGGTTTCCCTACATCTCCTAGATCTTCATTAAAAGTAGGAGATGGATCAGAACAATTGTAGGTAAATTTGTCATCTTCTTTCAAGCCATGTTCCAAAAGAGAACTCAGAGTTTCATCTTCAAATTTGATTATTTCTCTGTAATCAATTTCATTATCTCCATTCTCTGACGAATCAGGATCTACAAGGAGATATAAAAAGACACATTTCATAAAATCACCAATATTCATTATTAATTCACAGCAATAATCCCAAATTGCCTAACAACTTAATTGCTCTTCACTACTTCTGCTTCCTTACTATTTCCTTCTCTCCATTTTTTCCCAAATGCCTCTCTGCATGCTCTCCTCTGCCCCCAATATTTAAATGTTGCTCCTAGTTAAAAGGCACTTTCATACTTTCTGTTTTCACTCAAGACTCTGAATTTCACAGGACAACACCACATCCAGTCCTTAACAGAACACCTTTATGCTAAGATTCCTATCTAAGTACTAACATCAAACTTTTCTAATGTTCCATTCTCACAAATACCATGCTTTTTCTGAGTTTTCATTTTGAGAATACTTCCCTGATGAAAGGCCACCCTTTTTCTCATTGAAGAATGACAAAGTACCAACTTTTTGCAGTTTCACTGCCTTTCGCAGGAATCTGTGAAACAACTGAGCATTCTCCAGGCAATATTCTCCTTCTACTGCATTTATTAATCTAATTTGAAATGCTTACTCTAAAAGAAATTGGTTTTATAGTGTTTCTATACATTTTTTTATCTCAAAAACTCGAGGTTTACCATATTTCTTAAACTCTTGCAATAATCTTATTAATATATTACCTTCCATTTTAACAATTATCTCCAATTCCTTGTGGATATCTGGTTGTTTTTGTGGACTGCCATCCAAAAGAACACTTGCAATGCTGACAGTTTCTTCTTCATGTTTGGGCAGCACTACCACTGTCTCAAAAGCATCAGCTCTGTCACTGTCAGCAGAGGAGAGGGCAGGAGGAATCTTCTGAAAGCCATCATTATTGCCACAATCTTCTCCATCACTGTATTTCATTATCTCTGGAAGCTCTGTTTTGCAAGATGATGTAGGTAACATGCAATTTTGATCATATTTATCCGTGTCTGCATCACGCCCATCACTTAAAGATAATTTTGATGTGTTGCACACACTCTTAACAAACCATTTATCCTCCGAGTACTCAATACAATTATCTTGACTTGAAACATTCTTGTTTGCATCCCAATTGCCTACACTGCTACTGTCATTTGAAGGCTCCACTTCCTGTTCTAGGCAAAGGCTGTTGTTTAATTTAAACTCCTGCTCCACTTCGGGAACGGACTCTTCCTGGTCCTTATCATCATCCTGGAGAAAATCCTCATCGCTCAGCACAAAGACAGTGATTGGCAACACAATCTCAAACACCTCGGGCTCTGCGAGGACAAACAGACACAATTATCGCAATTCCCTCAAAAAAACAAAACAAAACCGAACCCGACGACACCGCGTCCACCATAATCCACACGCACACCCGGTGCGCATGCGCAAGTCCCGGCGATTCGCCCCTTCTCGCCATCCCCACTTGGCGCGGTCTCTCCGGCACCGCCGCTCCCGCGGGATCCGCGCTGGGTCCCTGCCCAGGCCACCGGCACTTACCGCTGTCTGCGGAGGCCTGCGGGATTCCCTCCGCGGCCGCCGGCGGCATTCCCGGCTCCGTCATCATCATCTCCGGGCCGCTCCGCCGCGGGACTCGAGCCGCCTGCCCTGCGCGCCTGCGCAGCGGGGTGGGGGCGGTGCCGCTGGCGCCTCGCGCTTTGAGGGAGAAGGGGGGCGTGGCCTGGAATGTGTGGGACGAACCCCGAGGCTTTCGAGTGCGCGGTGAAACTCAGTTTGAAACGTGCTCTTTAGTGGTTTAGAAATTCCACTGAATCACCCACTTGGCCAAGGGGCCGCCAGCCCGGGGCAGAATTATTCGAATGCTCTGCAAACCTATTCCTGGTTTAAGCAATTTTGATCGGTTGTTATTTCTTTTCTTGTAAAATTAGATCTCAGCCGATACTGATCACAGTTTTAAGATAGGAATTGTACCAACAATAAGGCGATCCCTTGCTGGGGACAGAAAGAATCACAGTCGCAGGCAGGAGTCACAAAATTCATGGAAACACAAAACAGCACCTTTGCTTTCATCCTGTTCTTGGCTGTTCAGGCTGAAAGTGGAAAATAAATGAACCTGTGTGCATACATGTTTACATGTGTAGAGATGTAGATCTTTATATACATATACAAATTTATATATATGCGGGGTGTCCCTGCCCGTGACAGGGTGATTAGAATGAGATGGTCCATTCCAACAGAAACCATTCTGTAATTCTGTGAGTTGGGGCTGGAAGGGACCTCTGGAGACCATCCAGTCCAAACCCCCTGGTAAGGCAGGGTCACCTGGAGCAGCTGACACAGGAATGTGTCCAGATGGGTTTGGAATGTCTCCAGAGAAGGACAATCCACAAAATCCCTGGGCAGCCTGCTCCAGTGCTCTACCACTCTCAGTGTAAAGAAGTTCTTCCTCATGTTGAGGTGGAAATTGTGGTGTTTCATTTTATAGCCATTGTTCCTCATCCTGTTCCTAGGCACCACTGTAAAGAGCCTGACACCATCCTCCTGGCACCTGTCTTGGAGATATTTACATAGATTATTGAGATCCCCTCTCAGTCTTCTCCAGACTAACCAGGCCCAGTTCCTGCAGTATTTCCTCATAAGAGAGATGCTCCAGAGGCCTCATTGTCTTTGAGGCCTCTCCAGTAGCTCCCTGTCCTGCCATCCCAGGGATACCCCTGTCTCCCAGCACCCTGTTCCTGACATTATTTTATCCCCACCTCCAGCCGTGATCTCACATTCTGCACTGCTAGAGGATTCCCAGTTCTTGTTTTCCAGGCTCAGCACTCCATAGTGTGTCTCCAGAAGAGGGTGAAACATTTAGCCACTCCTATGAGAGGAATTTTCCCTATTCCCTGTCTTCTTCCCTGAATAAAAATCATGGAACCAATTATCTGCTTTAATTTCAGAGCCTTGCACTTCTTGTGTATAGAGCTGTATTTCCATTATTGGAACATTTGTTCAGTTTGTGAAATTTAGGTGACATCTTTTTATTTTCAAGTAGAACTGATGGAATCTCGAGGGAGGAGCATTTCCAAAATCGTCTTAACTGGGAGTATTAAATTAGGGAAAGACAAAAGGAATATTGGCTTCTGTGTTTCAGCTCTCAGGGAGTTTGGGAACGAGTGAGAAGACTTGTTGATACTCCAAGGTGAGTGAAACAGATGCTGGAGTGAGCAGCATGTCTTGCATAGACTTTTTGCTGCCTGAGCGAGCCCCACTGTGTGAAATAAAAATGTAAAAAAAGTCTCCTCCTGGCAGAACTTAGTCTCCCCCACAAGAGGGCTCTGCAGCCATAGGCTCTGCAAGGGAAGACTGGTACTTTCTCTTTTTTTAAAGCATTAAGTTTGAAATAAACTTTGAAAGATATGTCCCTCACCAGAAAATCTGAAAAATTCTGTGAAAACTTTACAAAGGTGGTAATCCAAGCCTTTTTCCTCAAAAGTGGCTCTTTCCACTCTTTTTCTTAAAGGAACAGACTATTACTATCAGCCTGTCAGTACTTCATGATGCAATCACCCAGTGAACAAAGTGACCATGAAATGGCAGAGGAATGAATCTGGTCAGTCTGGGCTTCATCTGGCTTTACAAGCTCTTTGCATGAAACCTTGTTTTGCAAATTCAGCTTGCAATGGAGTGATCCGAACCTGCTTGCAACTGTGCTTGTGCCCACACTCCAGCATGAAAAAAGTTGTGGAAAGTATCTTGTAAGGAATAGGACAAGAGGAAAACAGCTTTAAGATGAGAGAGAGTGGATTTAGAATGGGTGTTAGGAAAAGATTCTTTCCTCTGATGATGATGAGGCCTTGGTACAGGTTGCCAAGAGAAGCTGTGGCTGCCCCTGGATCCCTGGAAGTGTTCCAGGCCAGGTTGGACAGGGTTTGGAGAAACCTAGGATAGTGGAAGATGTCCCTGCCCATGGCAGGGTTTTGGAATGAGATGATCCTCAAGGTTTCTTCCAACCCAAACAATTTTGTGATTAGTTGAAATACTAGATACTATAAGAAATTGAAGCAACCCCGATATATAATGATTATTTGAAGTGTGGATTTTTGACATCTTTGTGGCCAGAATGGTGGCACAGAGTTACCTCAACTAACATAAGATATTGACCTAAAAGATGTACCTTGAAAGTGTAGTCACCTTAGGCTGTAAGTGGGTTTTCTCCTCTTGCATTTAATCCTGTAGGTTGGAAGGGCCCGTGCTAGTAATTTTGTAAGGTCTTACATCAGTATCCTTCACTTTACCAGCCAGGCCACATAACAAAAATCAAGCTGGAAATATTGAACAAAAAGCTTAAAAGCTGCAGGATAAAAGTTAATGTCACTTTTAGACCAGGGAGAGTGAGAGAATTGTTCTTGGGGAATTATGTAGATGCATAATGTAAGTGTGTGTGGTCTGGCAGTAAGAGAAGTGGTAGCTGAATACAAATCCAGCTGGAAAAGCACAGAAAAGAGGCTGGGTAAGTTGTAAATGAAGTTATTGATCAATATCAGTTAATATAAAGAGGGAAATATCTCCAGAAGAATTGCTCAGTGCAGTTTCAGCTGTATTAGGACTGTGAACTACAGGGACTGGGAGCTTTTTAACAGCACAGATGTTGCAGTAACAATCCAAGGCTTAGTAACTAAATGAATTCTTTTACTGTAAAAAATGATAGTTTGTTTTTCTCTTTCTCACACTGCCACTGACTTTTTTTCTTTTTTTGCCCCTTTTTGAAAACAGCTCCACTGAAGTCTGTTCCAGAGGGAAGAGAAGAAAACACATCAGTGAGGACCAAGAGATGAGCAGCACTTAGTCACAGAGCCTTCTCACACCAAATGCCCACAGAGAATGCAGCTGAGGATTAAGAGTCACACAAAATCCCAGCACATTCTGTTTTCCAATACCTTCTGCCCCAAGCAGAGCTCTTATCACTAAGTTCACCTTGAACTTGTGGAAACTGCAAGACTAGGAAAAAGATTCAGTCTTACGGTTAGGGCACAGGAGGCAGGAAGTTTGATTTCCATTCCTGTTTTTTCTGCAGGTTTGTGAAAATCCCTATTGTTTGCAGAGTGTTTCAAGCTCTTCACATTGCTTTAAGAGAACAAAGCAGTGCTCATATATTTTCAGTTCTCAGTATTGGAACCAGAGCTTGATTTATTGCCATATGCAGCATTTCCCTAAATCTAGAGACAAATGTATCTAAGCTAGAACTCGGGAAAACCTGGAAATAGAGAGCCTTTTCTCTGGCAAATTGAGGATGCCCATTCTACTGATTTTGCTCTTTTTGTCTTCATAGAATCATGGAATAGTTTAAGATTGAAGGACCTTTTAAAGGTCACTGAATCCAACCCACTGCCATGGCCAAGGACACTTTCCACTAGACCAGGTTGCTCCAAGTCCCTTCCAGCCCAGCCTTGAACATTTCCAGGGATGGGGCAGTTCTCTCGTGCCTTTCTGATGTGAAAGACAGAGAACTTCTGAATCAAAAATGATTGCTTTTTATGAGGCCACACTGATCTGAGCAAAGTTAGCCCAAAACTGAATTATGGAGTTTGTTGCAGTTTGAGAGAAACAAACGTGGCAAAGGAAATTTCAGCTTGAAAGTTCCAGCATAGCAAGACCTCATTTCCCCAAAGTGTGAGGAAATCTTAGCAGAGGATGTTGGTGCCTCTGCCTTCTATAATAATTTGAAAACTGAACATTAAAATACTGACAGTAACAGAGGGTAATGAGCCATTGCTTGTCAAAAATAATATGTAGGAAAAGGTCAGCTCTTAGGGAAAGCAAGTGCCTGTGGATTGACAAGGTTGATCATAAAAATAAGTGTATTGCTGCCAAATTGCCAGTTGCTGGGTAACCCACAGGTGAAGGGAAGTGCACTTGCTTAGTGGCAGGAGTTTAATGATTCACCATCTGAGTAAAGTATTCTTCAGTGGAGTGTGTAAGATTTTTGTTTAGACAATGCAGTCTACCTGCTCCATTTGACCAGCTAATCTGTCTCTAGGCTCCATTGATAATATTGGCTGCAAGCTTAATTCAGTTGTCTGAATATAAATAACAATAAAAGTTCTCTTATTAGTTTTTCTGTATCCCTAATGGACTTAAATTAACTTAAAATAACACATCCATGCCATGTAAGATAAAATAGCATAATTACTTTGTGGAAAAGATGCTTCTTGGGCACAAGGTTTGGAGACCAACTTGAAAACATGATCAACTTTTTTTTTCTTTTTTTTTTTCTTTTTAATCGAGCAAGGCAAAGGTGCCTCACTCAAAGCAAAGAACATTCTATTTGCTTTTATCTGGATGTTAATTGATTGTTTAGCTGGGTTTTTTTTTTCACATGGTTTTTGCATTAAATTCTTCCCTGTGAGGGTGGTGAGGCCCTAGCACAGGCTGCCTAGGGAAGCTGTGGCTGCCCCATCCCTGGAAGTGTTCAAGGCCAGGTTGGACAGGGCTTGAAGCAACCTAGGACAGAGGAAGATGTCCCTGTCCATGGCAGGGGCTGAAATGAGATGAGCTTTCAAGTCTCTTCAACCCAAACCATTTATGACTCTATGGTTTTGTGTGGAAGGGCTTTTCTGCCAATTGGAAGCCTTTCAGTGTTATCTGGTCATGCCCCATTGTTAGTTCCTGTTACCCTCCCAAACTGGGTGATTAGGGACACCTGCCACTAGCCAGGTGACTCTGACCTGGATCCAGGCAAACAAAAGTTCTCCTACACAGTTTCCAGGTACAGTTAGGAGTTAGCATGGGCCAGGGCTAATTTCCCAGAACAGAAATAAACCGAAGGAATGAGCAGAGAAGATTAATGCCTGTTCAAAATCAGATGAGAACCTCTGGCACTCATGATGCCGTCTAGAATGATGTTTGCTATAACATGCAAGTAACTTTTTTGTCTGTGTGTTTCAAAAGATTTCTTATGAAGACCCCCAGGCCTGAACTATATGGTGATCAGATGTATTTGATGAAATTTATAGTCAGTCTGGTTATTTGTCTGGTTGTTTGCAGCTGGGAGGAGTGTTTCAGCTAAAAGCAAAATAGATGAATGGCCTTTCAATGGATTTTCAACTTTGTTTTATATTCTGCAGCTGCTTCTAAATCACAGCAAAAATCAACAACATTATTCATGCTGACAAGATTAAAAACTATGTAAAATTATGGAAAAGGAGAGCCAAAGCTTTTTGTGTTTGTAACCTTTCCCTCAGTTAAACATGTCAGGTCTGTCCTAACTTATTTTTGTATTTTCCCTCCAGCTTAGATTATTCAATCTTAACATATTTTAGGTACTTTTTGCATTTTTATCAAGTGCAAAACACTGTTTGTTTTTTCTGTAGTTTTGCCTTGTAGAAGTGCCAGTTACACAGCACTTTGGAAGCGATTGAGACATTCACCAAGTGGTATGGATTTCTCATTAAAATAAGATCATTACTAAGGTGATTGAACAGTCTAAAGGCATTATATTTATATTTTTCCCAGTTAGGGTGGTGAGGCCCTGGCACAGTTTGCCCAGAGAAGCTGTGGCTGCCCCATTCCTGGAAGTGCTCCAGACCAGGTTGGACAGGACTTGGAGCAACCTGGGATAGTGGAAGGTGTTCCTATCTTTCAGGAATCTCATTCCTTACCTGTATTCATTTCTTATCTGTATTTCTTTATGGAATATTTAAAAACAGAAATCCAGATCTTGCCCAAACAGGTCTGCATTTCCTGATAGATGGTATGAAGCCATACATCTCAGATATGTCTGTTAAGTTCACAAAGTGCTCTGAGATTTCAAAATACAGCTATTATGGAAATAGCCATTGTTATTCTTGTTTTTAATAGCTGCTGACAGTCAGAAATATTTTGAGGTAAGTGCCAAGTTAGAAGCTGTGATTCTGAATAGAGTTTTTCAAATACTCAAGAGGTCTATTATGTTTGAGGTAATTTGTCTGGACTGTCATCCCAGAAACATCTGGTGGAAGGGGATCAGACTGGCACAACAAAGACTGGCAGTGGTACTCACATCCCCTTATGGAGCCACTTTATGGGTTTTATTGTGCTGAAGATGTTGAACAGTTTGCAGGGCATTACTGAATTTTCTTGAGCTGTCTGAAACTCAGCATTTCCATTTCATGACAAATGTTGAAGTTTCACAGTATGCTTTTATTCTCCATATTAACATACCTACACATATAAAACCTTTCCTGCCCATTTAGAAAAGTGTTGTTTTAAACAAAAATTAAATATATAGAGAAACTTTGCTTCAAAATTAAATTACTAGTTCAAAGCTTATTTTGTTTGGTTTCTAATCGTAGTATGAGGTGTTGGGTTGTGTCCAAAGAAAGACAATGGAACTGGGGAAGGGTCTGGAGCACAGGTCTGAGAAGGAGCAGCTGAGGGAGCTGGAGGGGCTCAGCCTGGAGAAAAGGAGGCTCAGGGGGAGCCCTCTGGCTCTGCACAACTCCCTGACAGGAGGGCACAGCCAGGTGGGGGTCAGGCTCTGCTCCCAAGGAATAAGTGACAGGACAAGAGGAAACAGCCTGAAGTTGCACTAGGGGAGCTTTATATTGCATATTAGGAAAAAATTCTTTATTAAATGGGTTATCAAGTATTGGGCCGTGGTAGAATCACCATCACTGGAGGAATTTAAAAAACATGTAGATGTGGGGACATGGTTTAGTGATGGGCTTGGCAGTGATGGGTTAATGATTGCATTCAATGATCTTAGAGGTTTTTTCTACCCTAAAAAGTTCTGTGATTCATTTTCTCCTGACACAACAGTTCAAATGGTTCAGTCATGACCCAGCTCATCACACTGTATCCTGTCAGGGTAAGAACCAGGTAAGGATGCTATTGCTGAGCAACCACATGGGCAGTTTCTAGTGGATGAGATTCATCAGCAATTACCTAATTTTAGGTGGGGTTTTTTGTGTCATAACTGCATTGGAGCTTGGTGGCCAAATTCCTCATTTGGAGAGGGATTTTCTACAGCCAAAAACATGTAGTCCAAGTCAGTCTTAAATTAGATACCTCTACTTAGACAAGTGATTTCCTGTCTCCATTGCCTGTATTGAGTCATTCTCAACTAAGCATAAGGGGAGTCTAGACTTGTAGCCATGTCCATTTAGGCTTGAATTTGGTGTTGAATTTCCCCCTATTCTGTTCACCAGTGGGATGAGAGCTTTCTGAGAACTAATTAGTGGCAATAACTTGAAGCCTCTTGCCAGTTTATTGTTATTATCTTTATAATACGCATGCAACCATTTTGGGCCTTTGATCCAGAACATGTAACCAGAGCAGCGTACATCAAAGGCTGTCTTGTCACTGGAATATTTTTAAGTTGTTAATATAAAATCCTACTGAGGCAAAGCTCTGTAGTTCATGCAAGACAACTCAAAACCAAATGGGTTTATCTGAACCTGTCTCCATTAGGATTTTGTGTTGACTTTCTGTTTGATTTAGCAATCTGCTATAAAAGACAACATTTTGGAAGCCAGTCTAATGAAGATACTTAGAGTGATATTCTTCCAACCACATGTTTGAATCTGAGAAAATTACTTCAGTCTTTATTCCCTTTATTGTTGAGGGGAGGAAGCAGGAATTTAGATTGTGAGTCATCTGACCTATTTTAGATGTCCATTTTGGAGTGATGAGTTGCAGATGAAATGCTGATTTCTCCCCATTGAGTTCTAGAGAGTCAGAGAGGGATTTAGATGCAGGTGACCAATGGGATTGGAGGAACTCATCCCATCCCCACTTCAGGGTACAATGTTTGACCTTATCAGCAATAGCTTTATCACCCAGCAAATTGGTAATAAAGGCTGATATGGGATCTCTCCCAGGACAAGTCTGCATGGAGATGAGACCAGCCACTGGAATTGGAGCTCCATTTCCAATGATTCACAGCCCACTGAGGTCGGTGGGAATCTTTCCACTGGCTTCAATGGGCTTTGCAAACCCCAGGGTTCCAGCATACATTAACTGAGCAGCTGGGTGCCACAATTTAAGATAACATCATTCTCCTGGGTTTTATTATCAATGTTTTGCCAAAGGTCAGCACTCTCACAGCACAGCTAGAAGATCAAAGTTAGCCACAGACTCATACAGCAGTTCACTTGGTCATAAAGGCTGTGCATATGCTACTCCAAACAGATTATTCCTTCCCTTGGTACCTGAGTCTCCTCTGGTTTGGTTTATCTAGTCCATAGTCTTCATCACCATAGAAATCCATACTTAATCCCTTTCTCCAAGGCTGCCAGTGGTCTGTGGTTTACAAAGAACAGCCTCCCCAGTCCAATCCACGCTCCCTGACGTGATCTCTGTCCTTTCAGCCTTTGACCACCCTGAAGCTGCATCTCAATAGCAAGTCAGGTGGATTAAACAAATCACTTCTGATAAAGAGGGGGCTGAAAGTACCTTTGATAAGAACTCAAGACAGACAAAAAATTTGGGGTAAAAGGATGTTCTTCCTTTCTGCCAGGCAGACACAGATGTTGCTTATTTGCAGGAAAACTATTAAGAGAAAATTCAGTATTGAATTGTATAACTAAAGCTTGAAACTTCATTAATTAACAATTAAATGACTTGAAAAGATATTACAGCTTTTGGGGGAAGTGAAGACTTTGGAGAGAAAACAGAAGAGTTTAAATATTTGTCTTATTTTTGCGGTATTGTGGATGCTTTTGCAATACTTATACTTTTACTCACTCCACTGCCCCAAACATCCTGTTCATTATCTGGGAAAAAATGTTCTTTCAGAGCCCACACAGTGCTTCAGAGAACATGCTACTCTCTTATCAGAAAAGCCTTACGGGTACTGACAATTTTCTGCATCAAAAGAGGGGCAAACTCAATTTCACTGTGTTGTCCAGGTCAGTGTGATGTGACTTTCACAGTCAAATCCAGATCATTCAAATACTGATAACATCATTGTCGTGGTCATGTTTCTACAGGAAGGAAATGGTAATTAAAAATCTCTGGGGAAATAATATTAAAATTGGACCGCTAAAATACTTTGTTTTGTTTTGTTTTAAATATCAAGCAGGCTTCATGACCACTGCATGCTCTGAGGAATTTCAGTTTTGGCCGTAATGGAAACAAGGGGAATATAATACAGTTGAAAGCCTTAACTCAGGATTTGAGACCATATGTTCCAGTTCATCTTTTATTACAGGTTTCTTGTGTTTTTTAGAATGTCTGTTAGGACAGGATTCAAATCAACCAAATTTAGCCACCTCAAACTGGGTGGCTTATTTAAGACACCTCTGTGGGCTCTCTGTAATCCCAGAATGGTTTGGGTTGGATGGCAGCATAAAGATCATCTTGTGCCACCCTCTACCATGGGCAGGGACCCCTTCCACTATCCCAGGTTGCTCCAAGCCCCATCCAGCCTGGCCTTGGGCACTCCCAGGGATCCAGGGGCAGCCACAGCTTCTTTGGGAAACTGTTCCAGGGCCTCACCACCCTCACAGTGAATAATGATGGTACTGTTGTTGCTATTATTTCTATTATTGCTTTTATTAAATTTAATGTCAATAGGCACTTCCAAATAACTGATCTCATCCAGAGAAGGTGCATATTTCTCCACCAAGAGTGTCTTTTGCTTCAGTGATCTTTCACTATTGACTCCAGGGGAAGTCTGGATGACCAGTTTCAACCAGATCTGAAATATTTAAATGGTTTTATTTAGCTGAAATACATTCTCTAGTGAAGTTAGGGCTATAAAATCTATTTAAGTACATGTCATGGATTTTAATATATTCAGTTACAAGCCAATAAATGTTTGCTTCAAATGTTTGGGTTATGAAAACCATTTCAACACATGTGACAGGAAAATATTTTAATATATTCAGTTACAGGCAAAAATAGATTGGTATCACCCTGTCAACTCCATGCATTAAAATGGTCACAAGTCAGTATGACAGCAATGATGAGTGAAAAAGGGTCATAATTATGGTTATTTATTTACCTCATGGTTTTTGTGCCTATTTTATTCATGCTGTCAGAGTTTTTCTGAATAACCATAATGGATTATGAGATGGCCTAGAATTTCCCCTTCTGAGTGAATACAGAGATGGTCTCCTGATGAGGACATGGAGTCTACAAACCAACAAACAAACAACGTTTGCAATGCAAACTGAATAGATAGTGCAGCTCCACTTCCAGATAAGCCCAAGTGAGCCGTGGGGACCTTTTTTCCCACGTCCTGATCCAGGTTCAACAAGGCCCCAGCACCAAACCTCGTGAAATTCAATGAGGCCAAGTGAAGATGCTGCACCTGGGTCAGGAAAACTCCTGATTTGAGCCCAGAGAATGGCTTGCGAGCAGCCTTGCTGAGGAGGACTTGGGGGTGCTGGTCAATGAAAAGCTGGGCATGACTTGGCAATGACCGGTCATTTCTTGCACTTGCAGCCCAAAAAGCCAGCTGTGTCCTGGGCTGCATCAAAACCAGCCTGGGCAGTGGGTCAAAGGAGGTGATTGTCTCTCCCACTGCTTTGCTCTTGTGATATCCCACCTGGAGTGCTGCATCCAGCTCTGGGAGCACTAACACAAAAAAGACAGGGATATGTTGAAGCAGGTCCACAGTGGGGCACAAAGATGCTACAAGGGCTGGAGTCCCTCTGCTCTAGAGCCAGGCTGGGAGAGGTGGGGATGTTCACCTGGAGAAGAGAAGGTTCTGGAGGACCTTACAGTCCCTTCCAGTGCCTAAAGGAGGCTTCCAAGAAAGACAAAAAGGGATTTTTTAAAAGGATATTTAGTGACAGGACAGGGGGAAATGGCTTCAAACTGACAGGGTTTGTATTTGGATTAAATATGAGGAGGAACTTCTTCCCTGTGAGGGTGGTCAGGCCCTGGCACAGGTTGCCCAGACAAACTGTGGCTGCCTCATCCCTGGAAGTGTCCAAGGCCAGGCTGGATGGGACTTGGAGCAGCCTGTGATTGTGGAAGATGTCCCTGCCCCTGGCAGGGGCTGAAATGAGATAAGCTTCAAGGTCCCATCAAACCCAAACCATTCTGTTCCCATGAGCATGTGACAGGGATTTAAAGGATATAGAGAAGAAAGCTTTTTTTTTGCATCCATTTCTGAGGCATTAAAACACAGAATGATTTCATCCCTGGCCAAAAAGCAGTGACAGGAAGACTGGCAAGGCAAAGATCTGAATCCAGAATACTCCAGAGCCCTCACAACAAGATTTTTTTTTTTTTTTTCCTGAGGGTAGGTTAATCTCTGTTTTTTCAGTGTAATTGAGTGCAGGAAGTATTCACAGTTGCTGTTGCTGTTTCTGGTCTATTAGAGAATAATCTGAACCAGTCTCTCAGAAACAAGATGATACTTTTCTGATGTGCAGCAGATAATGTGAGCAGCAGAGGAATTGATGTCATCCCTACCTGAGATGAAGGAGGCTGCAGTGATGCTTTTCTGAGGCCCTTCCTTGTCTTATGAGTTTTTCACTGTAGGGTGGCTCTGGGAAGGCAAGCAGAGGGATAACTCAATATTAGCAAAACAGACTGAGCACTGTGTAAACATGGGGGAAAGAGCTGCAAGTTTCTCTGTGTCAATGCAGAGAATATCCACTAAATATTTAACTTACTCCCACTTTTGTTTCCTGTCAAGTATCAAGAGCAATGAGTAAAGGACCTGGCTGCAAGTCAGTAACACTTGTGGGATTAATTTTTTGCATCTTTATTAATCTCTTATATCCCTGCAAAGGGCATTTCACACCACTGCAAAGGAGTGAAGTGCGAAGAAGTAAGACCTAAAGCACTTTCCAAGGTGTGGAAAATGCTTTCTGAAAGCAACATGTTGCTGCAGCTCAATTACCCTGAAAACTTAAGCAATTAAAATGCTAGTGACTAAGAAATAATAATTTTGAGAAAGTAGTTTATTTTATTTCCCTCACAATCCTACTTTGTGCCACATTTACAGCCATCTTGAGCTGGCAGTTTTGTATAGGGGGAATTAAACACTACTTAAAGCTTGACTTAAAGGTTCAAACTCTCTCAGAAAGGAAGTCAAGACAGAATAGCTGTGACTCCCCTCACTCATGTGATTATAATCTGAAGGCTGGAAAAGAGACCTGAACATGATTTGAATGAAGAAAATGACAGAGGGTCTTGACACGAGGCTTCTGGTGCTTTCCCTGATGCCGAGGACCCTTAAACTCCAAGCAATATCTTTCACTGCCAGTTCAATTCCAGGGAAGTTGCCTTGGCAGTAGGTTGCTGTGGTAGTTGTCAGTCAGGCAGCTCTGCTCAATGCTGTCCTTAACAGAGTCATTGTCAAAGAGCTGGTCATATAAATATTGCAGAGCAGAAACTTGGTCTTCCCCATTCTACCTAATAAGAGATTTGTTATCATCAAGGCTCTGTTATGCCCTTGTTTCCCTATCTTTTTTTCTTTCTCCAATAAACTTTGTGTTCCAGATTGAACAAGGAAACCTGCTCTTTTCCATCCAAGAGAAGAATCTCCATGAATTTCCTGTCTTATCTGCCTCTATATTTTTACAGGATTCAGTCTCAGCTATTTTTTTTTTCTCTAAATAATAAGTTGTAATCCTGGCATTTTTGAATTCCCAGCATGGGTCTATTTAGAAATTAGGAAGAGTAATTGTAATATGAAAGAAAATTGGCCTCTTTAAGCTATTGTTGTGTCACAATGGTGCTGGGAGACACAAGCCAACAACAGCGCTGCTTTGTTACCAGGCACTGGGCAGAAATAGCTGGAGATCAGTCAGAGCTTGGAAAATGTACAATTTCAGCAGGTCAGTCAGAGGCAGCAAGAGGAAGGAAGTGACCTGAGGAGTGTCACACAGCAGGCAGCAGCAGAGCCAGGACAGTGTCATTGAGTTCATCTCTAGTGCCATAGGATTGCACCTTGAACCCTGCCATGCTGTCTGTGTGGGGCACACAGCCATGCCTGCTCTGGGATCACATCCCTGGGCTGCTCCAGTCCTGCCTTGGCAGAGAAAATGAAACAGGGAATTGAGGTGGGTGCACCCAAACAGTGCTCAGAGAGCCCATGGTGTCAACACGACTGGGTTACACCATTTGGGTAAAGATTATCAATATATAATCAGCTCTGTCCCCAAAGGTTGTATAAAAACCCTGATCTCATCTTGCACTCTGGTAACCTTTTCTCTGACTACCTTTAAATAAATATAAAAACATTCCCTCAAAACAAACCCCCTTTCCAGTCTTCATTGAAGCAAGGAACAGCAACATCAGCTGCAATCAGTGAACTCTTTTAGAGGCAGCACTGGGAGGACTTCATTGTCTTCATGCCAGTGTCTGGGAGGGCCTTGCAGTGTTTGCTGTCCTATATGATCCTGCATCCCAAATATCCTCCCACAGCCTGTTTGGTCCTGTCTCAGTTCTGCTGGATCCTAGTCCTGCTGTCAAGGAACAAAGAGAAGGACCAGTTTCACCTGTGCTGCTGTAGGGATGCTCCCTCAGCATGGTTCTGGATTTCGTAGCAAAAAGGAGAGGACCGAGTTTTGTCATTCAAGAGAGGAAGGGGTGAGCTCAAGTCAGCACTAGGCCAAACGAAAAAAAGGCAAGGAGCAGAGCTGGGACTAGTCCTGAAGCTGGGCAGACTCCTGCAGAGATGGCTTTCCAGCTCCCAGTGCTGCTGGAAGGATCTGGGCAGGTTTGGTCCCAACCCTGCACACTGTGATCCCTTGTCTCCCCAGTCCTACTTGCTGTTTTGGTGCTTCCAGAACACTTCTGATCTCAGGATCACAAACAATCAAGTCCTTGTTGCCATAATGTTACAGTAACATGAACCTGAAGAGTCTTAGATGATTCAATCTGTGGAATCTGGCTTTCTAGAGGGTAGAGTGGCTGGAATGTGTTGCTTCCCATGTCATCCCACTTGTGCTTACCCAGAGATGTGCTCACTGTAGAGGTGTGCAGAGGATGATGAGACAGAGTTGCTGCACAGAAATATTCCTGTGGTGGCTCAGGTGCTCCATTCTACAAATCACAGGGTTTTTTCCCATTGTCAGAATGACACAAAGAAATTGTGAATAAATAGAGTGCAGGACCAAAATGCAAACGAAAAGTCAGTGGAGCTTGCTTCCAAAATCTACGTGTCAATAAATGGTTGAAAAAAAAAAACTGTAAGAAAGTGTCCCTGTGTGATTGTTTGTTCAATATCCAACATCACAGAGCATGGTTTTGTCTCTGAGCCCTTGAAAATGAGAGTCATTGCTGCTCATACCACTGTTAAACTGAGATGTGGGAACACAGTCACCATATTTACTATGAGCAGGTTTGCAATGTCAAATTCCATTGCATGGGTAATACATTTTATTCTTCTCTTTTCTTGACACAATAGCAGCTTTCATTTTATTTTAGCACCTTTCCTTTCCACTCTTAGTGTATTAGACTGTCTTCTCACACCTCTGAAACAGCTGGATTATGCTTCATACTTGAATGTTAAATTAACCTTTTCATATCTCATCCAGTCTCTCCTTTCCCACCTCCTGCTGTGTTTCTCCTTTTCCTTGTTTTCT
>VWYP01012011.1:0-17500 GCA_013400435.1 Pycnonotus jocosus
ATGACACTAATCCACTATCTGTTTGGAATAGTATAAATAGTAATATAGCACCCAAGGCATCCTAGAATACATGTATATATAGACACATATATACATTTATTTATATAGATGTACACACAGAAAGAACTATAACCACCCTATGCCCCAGACCAATCTGTTTTCTCTGCAACACAGTAAATACAGGGGAATTTCTTAATACTCAGCTGCTATTGATTAGCCCCAGCTGACATAACTGAGTCTCTTCAGGATCATGCTATTCCCTTTTAACAAAATGCATCAGTTTTTAGAACAAGTAATTTTTTTTCAAAAGGAATATAAAGAAAAAAAAAAAGTTCATTTTCAAGATCCAAGTGAAAAAAGGTGGTTCCCTACACCTCATTCTGTCTCCTTCATCCTGTGGGGTTATCAGTTGACTTCTTGTCAGAAATGCCAGTCCTCCCACTCAAATGAGTATTAGATGAGTCCTTTTTTACAGGTACCCCCTAAAATTTCTGCTTTATAGTATCTAAGGCATGAAGTGTTTCTTAGCTATGGCATTTTCACACCAAATTTCAGAGCTCTGTATTTAAAAATTCAGATCCATTTTACTGCTCTGGCTGATAAACCTTTATTCATTCAAAAGACCTCTTACAACTGGTTTTACCCTTGATGTGAAATAATGATATGATAAAATGACTTAAAAGCAAGCTGGACCATTAAACTTTAGCCATTTCCATTAATGCATTATAGATATGGACTGCATTTGTTGTTCTGTACATTTTTGGGTTGTGCTTATGGAATTTGAAGAAAAGTTTCTAGTCTTTCATTTCCACAGCAGTCTGAGATGTTTTAATTGCTTTACTTGGTTTGTTCTGTTGGGGTTCTCCACTGCTCCAGCCATTTAAGCAGTCTGACACCAATTGTCTATAATCTGACATAGAAGAAAAGCAGATTAAAATGTCTTTTTTATTAGTTCAGAGATCAACCAAAACAGAATGGGGGTTGTGAAATTATTTTTGTGCAATCATTTGTTACAAATTCAGATAAATAACTACCTCCAACCCTGCTAATGTGCAAGCTACAGAGATACTTAATTACCAATAGCATGTTTTGCCCCTTATATGGGAAATACAGCATAAATATATATATGTATATGTACTGCTGAACAAGCTTAGATAACATTAATTTTATATTCAAAATAAAATTAAAATTTCTTTCACATAAGTGTTTTGTGTTTTGATCCTGGGTGAATCTTAACACAAATAGAGATGATCATGCAGCTATACATAGTCTATTTAAAAGCTGACAGAATAATTCATGCATGTATGAGTTACCATATAATATAAAAATCTCAATGAAACTATTTTTTTATGACCCACCTATGTATGCTGAATTACTGATCTGTAATAATTTTGCTGCTCCATAATAAATTGCTACCATAGAAACCTCATAGTACTGTGGAAGAGCATCCTCTCAGATCTCAGCCAAAAACATACTTCCAGTTACAAATAATTGAAGATAATTTAATAAAAAGTTCAGGAAAAGCAGCAAAGTTCATCCATTTATTTAATCTTTTTGAAGTTTTCCTTACTTTTAGTTGCAGTACCAAAATGATGTTAAGTTACACAATTTGTACTGTAGCTGTCTTTGTTTTTATATTTCTTTAACATATAGAAGGTATTAATTATAGTCCAGAAGTCCAGCTGAGAGCACCCCACTAGGCAGGAAAAGGGAGATGCTGTTTTTGGAACTGAGCTACAGTAATCTGAGAAGTGCTAAAAGGTGTGGTTTTAGCAATCCGTTAAGGATTTTCTCACCTTCCCACATGCATTAAGTTTCAGTTGTTACCGTGCTGTGGATGTCTGTTACAGTAAGCATTAAAGTTAATGATTGTTCCTGAAAATGGAGCTTTTTCCATTCATGGAAGCTATTTTTTCCTCAAAAAATTGAAGCTGGTGATGGCAGGCACCTCAGGCAGAGCCACCTGAACCAAAATGCTGATCCAGAATATTTTTCACAGATGCCACAGGCACTCCTCATGAATCTATATTTTGTCAACTTTTTGATTTCTTGGCTATTTCTGGGACTATTCAGCATCTAATACGAAATGTGTGATACATTTTGAAGATGAAATATTTCTTTCACTGTCTTTTAGAAGAGACCCTAGGAGGAGGAGGAGGTGGGATATTTTGAAAGAGTTTTCTTGAAGTGATTTGCATCTACAAATTGTACCAAATTTCCAAGGAGTTCATCTGTCATTTGTACAGATCTAGAGGAACTGTCTGTGTTTACAAGCACTGAGTATCTTGAAAGCAATGAAATATAATGGCTACTTCATACTGCCATTTTTCAATATCTTCATTAGAAAAGTTGACTAATTATCTTCGATGAACATCAGGTCATTCTAGCAGATCCTGACTAGCAGATGAATTTTAATTTTTGGCATAATTTACAGTATGTTCAGCCATTGAAGATGCTCTAAATATGTAACTATGTATTTGAAAATCCATTAGGAAATTGAATATTTCTTTTAGGAACATGTAGTGTCCTTAACATAGTCTTACAAAAAGAGAAACCAAAATACCTCTTTATATTATTTTAAAATAGCAGACTCTTCTTAATGAATTTGCTTTGTCTCTAAAGTGACTTTGAAATATAATTCTTAAAAAAATATGTTCACCTCTACTTTGAATCTGCTGTGGTAAGGAAAAACCAAATACAAACTTTCCTTATGTTTTCTTGATTTTATACAAGTTACTCCTTGCATTTACTTAAAATTGCAGGTCCTTCAGGTAAATTCTGCTCCTCACTTTTGATACCTTATCTGCACAAAGCAGTCCTTTACCTTTCTATGTGAGATGTGACATGGGTTGATCCCTGTAAGGACAGAGGTACAAAATAATGCAAAGTGAACTGAAGTAATCTCTGGTTTCCATGGGTGTGCTATGTCTGTGCTCCATGGGTGAGTGGGTGTTCCCTTGTGCTTCTTGTGTTTCCTTCTATTTATGGCTTCTACTGTACATATTCTTTTCATTGCTCACAGGTGCCAAACCTATTTAGATGGTCTTTCCCACACATCCAACATGGAAATGAGATACCTGAATTTTATTCTGTTAAGATAAGCAGGAGAATGTTCAGTGGTCACTAAACTGGCTGTGCCAAAATAATTGTAATCTTGTCAACACTTCTATCTCCATTTTAGAAGCCCTTCACTGTAATGCTAATAAGGAAATTATTTTTAAAATAATCACAATGGATGTTGAAGAAGAAATGGCAAAATTTGGCAGTATGTAATATATTCTTACACCTATGTACACGACACTTTGTGCCTGCTCTCCTAATCAGTTTTTCTTTATTTTCAAGTGTTTGTGAGAGAAGTGAGGACACACTCTTAAAGGGCCAGCAGGCTTCGAGTGGGACTTATCATGCCCACACATAGTGCTGCTGATCCTGCTTCATCCCTCTAGCTGCTGTATTTTCATTATAAGCTTGGATTCTGTTTCCCTCTTTATTACAAGGATGTTACAGTTCTTTATTCTTCACTGACAGCTGGCAACAGGTAATGCTGGCTGTTATTTTGTTCAGTCTAGTCAAGCACATTCATTTCCAAGTATAACCATGTTTTGTTTGCTGTATTTTGTTCTTGGGGTGGTTGAATGCCATCCTTGGAAAGATGTGCATTGAGCTACTATTGAATAAGTGCCTTGCCTTCGGCATTCATGAGTAAATTCTGTAGTTTTTGTTTCAAGCCTTTGACATGTCATCAAGTGTAAATCTATTCTAATGCCAAAATCCCTCTTGATGTCTGATGCCAATCAGTAGCTTTTCATCTTGAAAAAGGTAGTGAATAATTTGCCCTGTGGATATTCCACAGACACCATATATGGCAAGAAGCAAAGAGAGGGGAATCCCATACCCATTTTTTAAATTCAAATAATCATGTTCAACCAGTTTGCTTTCCTAAATACCATTGGTAGTCTGGTACATTTTCTCGCTTTCAAGTGAATATTGAATACTTGTCTAATTTGCATATTTTCGATGTGTAGAAACAATATGCTCTTTCTGTTGCAGTATTTTATTTCATGAGCAGTAGCCAACATGCTGTAATATGTGAATTATATTACATTTGTTATTTTAATAGGAAGGTCAAATCTTTTACCTCCTTCAGCTTCATTAGTTTTTCTTTATTAAAATAAAAAAAAAGAACGAAAAGGCATTTGCTATATAGGAAGGTCAACATTTTCTTTGTGAACACAGTTTGTACCCATGATTTTGAATTTCAATGAACTGTAAGCCCTAAGAGTGTTGAATTAAAGGCATAAAACACTGTAGTTCACTCAAGAGCTCAGAAGTATGTAATTTCTTTCCTTAGAAAGGAGGCCTACTGAAAACCTAATGAATGTGTTTATATAGTTGAATGGCACTCATATAGTTTATACTCAGAAGAAAGAAGCAAGTAGAGCTTTGTATTTAACTTCTTTTCAGCCTGAAATATTACAGGATTTTAGAGTGCAGAAACTATTGTGATTATTTAATCTGACCTCCTGTGCAATACAGGTCATAGTACTTTGCACAGTAATTCCTGCACCAGGGCAGATAAATTCTTCATCAGCGGGCAACATCTTGTACTGAGTTTGATTGGTTTAAGCTGCCACCTTATTCTAAATCTCGTATTAATAGCATTAATAATAGCAATACTGTGAGGTATTTTCCTTATAATTTGTAATAATAATGTTGAATCCTACACCTCAAGTTACTCAGAATTCTTGCATGTCTTAATTAAACTCTAGGATACCATTATTTTAAAATGACAAGTCATGTATAAAATTTCCAATGTAGTTAATCAGGAGTAGAATTTAAACTCATAATCTTCTACTTTAACTAATAAATCATAAAAACACTCATTAGTTGAGTCACTAACCAGTGATGATTTTAGGCTGAAAAATCTAATCATAATTAGAGTAAGTTAATTTTGTCAGGTTTAAGAATTGTTTAAAATGACAGTGAACTCACACTGATATTTTAAAAATACTTGCTATTTCAGGATTTAAGTTCCCATTCTGAAGTCTTGGGGAGTGCTGCTTGCATTCTGCTGTGCATGTATGGACTGGCTCCATGCATAAGACATCCCAAAGAACTTTAGCAACTGTGTTTATACAGGAGATCATCCATGTTTTATTTAACTGCACCGTTCTTTCAGGAATGAAACACAATAGCTGCGCAAGCCTTCAGAACTAAAAGCTTTTTTTGGAAAAATGTAAAAAATATCTTATCTGAATAGAATATCTGTGTCAATTAAATTAGGCAAAGATTAATTATTTATCAGGAGTAGGATTTTGCTAGGTCAGGGTTAATAGCTGATGTCTTCAAAAGCAGACTCCCTGATTCCCTGTGACATTTGAACTCTAAATCTTGTATCTCACCTAAAAGATCCCAGAGCAGGACAGATAATCTGACCCCTCACTACCAAAAGTAGCCAATTTCCATTTTCCATTCTGTTTTCTGCCATGTGCTAAACTGATCAGCTGCTCTCAGTTAATGTCAGGATACTGTCAGTGTTTATTACAGCCTTGGTGTCCATAGAGACAAACAGATGGATTTAGCAATGACTGTAGCATAAATGGAAAATACTCTGTGTGTCTTAAATCTGGTCTCTCCAGGAATAATTTAGTGCTAGAGCATTACAGGAAGCAATGTGCAGTATCTCTCTGCACTCAAATATTTTACCATAATGCTATTTTTATGTTTGTAATGGTGGATCTAATGGTGTGGTCAGCCAGGGACTGATGATAGGCACCCATAAATATACAAATACAACAAGCAGATGATCTTTGCTCTTTGCAGACAGCTGGCAGAGAGTGAACACAACACACAGGTACAAAAAAAATAAGGAGTCAACACCAAATGCCATTATTAATGTTTTATTTGGTTTATTTGGAGGAAGAGGAACTTAAAATATAAGCTAAATTAAGACAAAACTAGGAAAAAAACATTGAGCAAACGAAGATCTTGAAAGTGAGACAACAGGGAGGATAACTTAGGTGGAAAGTAAAAATGAGGGAGAGACTGAGAAAGAGAGAAGGCTAGAACAAACTGCACAAGGCAGAGAAATCCTGGCCAAACTTACAGGAAGTTTTCTTCTTGTTTGAATCTGCCCACTTTGGCTGCTTCTGCTGGGGTCTAGCTCGGTCTGGCTAATTTGTTCCCTTTTTGCTCTCTTCTTGGGTGGGATGTGCACTTACGTGGGTCTAGAAAAAGAGGCTCTGGTTAGGCTGCTTCAGCTACAATCCAGGCTTCTCATTTCTGATAAAGGCTTTGCAACTCTGAATATATTTGTAGGTGTGGGTGGGAAGCATTACCTCAGCTCTGCTTGGTTTGCAGCCTCCAGAGCTCTTGATACAGTAAAGAATTCAGTTTGGGCTCTCTACCCAAAAGTGTGTCTGTCATGTCTAGTGAAAGTGAAATGGAAGAGTATCAAATGCACTGAGGATTAGTCTTGTTACCCTGGGGATTTATTTGCCAGTGAATCATTTATTACAGTTGAATCTTGATTGAGGCTGTACCTAACTTTCCATTCTTGTGGCATGCTACTGAAAATATAATGGCAAGGCAAATCTGGCATGAATTGAATTCCTTCAACTTCTTTTAGCCCTGTATGTCAGGGATCTTTAATACAGTTAATAACATGCTGAAGTGGCTTTTCTATTTAACCTGGTAAATTTTTGCATATTGTTTTCTTTCTGACAGAAAGAAATCTATTGCATAAATTTTCAGCCACCCTTCTTGTGTAGTAACTTTTTTTGGGATTCTTGCTTCCAGAAATTTCTGTTTAAAAAGTAGATTGAACTGTAGAAGGTGACTTCAGTGAAGACAGACCTACAGCTTTTACTCTTCAGACCTCAGGTAGTTAAAAGCTAAGGATGACCCTAGCTTTGTCATCGATTTTTCAAAAATCAGGGTAAGTTAGACTGGGAAGAAGTCTGATTTTTTTTTGTCTGGATTTCTGCCAATGTTTTGATGGGAGCATCCAAGAGATCTCTATCACAGCACTGGGGAAAGTGGAGATTCTGAATCCTGGCTGAGTAGCTTAGTTATTGGGCCATTCTCTCTAGGAATAATGCATTGGATAGATTTATTGGAAAGCAACGTAGGTATGAGTGAAAAGTGATCAGGGATGACTAGGAACCAAACCAGGAAAATAAATTTATTAAAATAATAAAAAGTGAAGGCATCTAAGATGAGCCTGAGGCGTAAGTAGAGAATGTAGGAAAAAGAGAATGTCCAGAAGTTAATGGGTTTGAAGTGGAAAGGTAGATTGTAAACAGCAGAAAGTATGTTAGGAATAAACTGTTAGATTTCCTTGGTCTGCAACATTTATGTGGCCATTTTACAAGGTTAAATTAAACTTAAATATGTATTAATCTTCTAGTTCTCACCATCATATAAAATAATGTCATAAATAAAAGTCAAGTAATTACTTTTTTAAAAACTTATGTTTAGCATTTGAATAATCAAATAGATCTACTTCCCTGAGTCCAAGGGTCAGGTTTGGGCTCCCAAGGTACAGATTCCCACTTGTAGGCAGGCCTGGCTTCTCAAAAGACTCACCTTGCTCAGTGACTGTGACAAAGCTGCAGACAGTGAAACTGAGCATGGACACGTCTAAAATGTGGCTGCAAGTGTTTTGTTTGGATTCTTTGGTTTTCCCTGCCCCGCTGCAGGAAAAGAACATCCACTGTGAGAGCCCACAGTCTCCAGGAACACCGAGCTGCTGCTAAAAACAATTATAGGCAATGGTTGCTGGGCACTCAGCCACCAAGTAAACTGAGATCCCTTGGCTTTCCCATACTTACCTTGATTAATGATTTAGCTAGTCGTAAAATACAATGTTATTTATAGTTTAGATAGAATGCCTGATGTTTTTCAGGGGAAATAAAACTGTGTCTCATCTGTAAAAGCCTTCCTTCTGGTTCAAATAGGCTGAAGTTAATGTTATAAGTGCAATCAATTTGATATAAATCCCTGGTATGTCTTAATGGCAAAACCCTTTACATCTACTATGAAAAATAATACAAAAAGTACCAAAGTTGACATAAATTTTGAGTTCTTTTGGTTGACACTATGAATTGTTTTTTAAGATAAACAAGTTTTCTTCTTGTCCATTATTTGTTTGCAGTGATAGTGAGGTCCAGCTTTGATCAGCATTCTTAGGCAGCTTTCCACATGCTTACAAGGATTGGCTCTGAGAGTTAAAACACTACTCAAAAAAGCCAAACTATCATATTATAGGAAATGCTTCTCAAAATTCTTTTATTCTTTGGTTCAGCCACATAGTATTTAAATATAGTATTTTTAATAGCAAAAGATGGAGCAGGTTTTTTTTTCCCAACTGAGCAGAAACATTCTCTCAAAATTAATATCAATAGGCCAAGGTAGTGCCATTTGAACAAATCCCATTTGAACAGCCAAAAGTATCTTTACCAAGTTCTATAAATATACTAAGAAATAGAAGAATGGCAACCACATACATGAGACACAAATTGCCTTCAAAGTGTCCATGTAAATTTTCCCACAAAAATATGAAAGTGACATTCATTCACAATGTCAGAAGAATATTATTTTTATGCTTTGGCTCTACAGGCTTAACACATGCACTAACTTCTTTATGATTTGTTCTGTCTTAGGGCTATTTTCAGTGTAATCTTTTTATGGGGCTGTATTATGTATAAAAATATAGTTTTCTTGACATAAAGCATATGCTCATAGGACCATAAAAATGCTCCTTCTTTTGGGTGCTCAGGACCATTTATAATGTCTAAATGATTAATAGAGAAAAAAAAATTATTTCAAAGTTAGGAAAACAGACTGAAAGTTACTTCTTTTTAAAAATCATTCTTTCTTGTCAGAGACCGAGAACAAAGTTTAGTTAGTGCTCAGCTTAGCTAGCTAAATTTGGCCAGATGCATTTGTAGCATTGCAGTGCTGCACCTACACAATGCAAACAGATACGTGTATATATGTGTCTGTGTTTATGTATAAACTCTTTTACAACCACTAGAATAAAAAGATTGACAACTGTAATAAATCATTCAATTTTAGGTCTCTTGCAGCTCGCTTATCTACTTCCATAAAAAATGTGAGACAATTTGCAAACACTTTTAAGACAAAGTCTTTCTTGTGAAATAATTGCAATGGAAGTAGATAATATGCTGAAGGAAAAGAAACAAAAATCAAGTAGGCAATGATATCCATATATTCCTCTTTTTTTTCCCCCCACAGTTAAGTATTAAAAATCCTTAATGATTGATTTGTTCCACCCTATAGAGAGAGCAGATATTTATTGAACATGTTAAAAACCTATGTTGTAGAAGTGCTTGATAGCTTTCAGATAAGTAGCAGTAGTGGTGAGTTTGAAGGTCAGTGAAGAGCAATTCCTTTTTGTCACAGATAAAGTTCTGCCTTTGACTTTCCATGGTAAAATGCTGAAGACCTGATAATTACCCATAATTTCATATAAACAGTTTTTCATTTGACATTTGGCATCAAAGAAAATCTATTAACAGTCTAGGCATCAAATTTTTCTTATGGTTGAAAGTTTTCACTTTCTCCATTATTAACCAAAGCAGCTGGCCAAGATTGTTCCAGCTAAGAGGGAAAGTCAGTAATGAAGTGAAGAGTTCAATAATCTTGTTTCATTGATTACAAAATGACATGGTGTCTTCTTTAACTCTGCTTTTCAGAGGGAAAATGAAAGAAGCTATGCCTTCTTTCTAAATATACTGGGCTTGGTTTGCATCAAAGGAACACCTGAATTCTTTGCTCTTTACCTCCTGGGGCAGCACATCAAGAGCACTCCTATATCTTCATGCTTACACTGTAAAAGGGAGTGTTATTTAATGACCATTTAATGAATACTTTATTCAATGAAGCTGATCTAAGAAACAGACATCAAAACCTCTGCTGAGCTATGTGAAATTAAGGGTTGGGTACTCACATCCAAGAAAATGCAGAGAAATAAAATTTACTCCTCTTTAGCTTTTGAGTCAACGCAGTGAAGCTGCAGGACCTGTTTCATGCTCTCTCAACGATTCTTGCATGCAATTTCCTAGAAGTAAGACTTGCTATGCACCATTTGCTGTCAGGAGGTTTCTCCTGGTGGCTGGAGGAGCCACCCCTCTGTCTGCTCCCTGTTCAGGGATTCACAGCCTCAGGTTCCTGCCTCGCTCCTTGCCATAGGTATGTCAGTCTCTCAGGGAGAGTCCTTCTGTCATGGGAGGAATTTGGCCTCAATGGCACTTCCATTGGCATCCTGCACTAAAGGTGGTTCCCAGATTGGGCAGTGGCTGCAGGCAGCAGCACCAGGAGCCTCCTGTCCTCCCAGCTGGGGTTTTTTGGGAGAGCTGGCACCTTGTGTAAGCCTTCAATAACTTCTGCTTTTGTTTGTCAATGTAACATTTATAACATGTCAAGTTAGTAACAGAAATTTTAGCAGAAAGGGCTGCAGGTTGGTTTTTAGGGTGTTTTTGATTGTCATAGAGTTCAGTGTAGTACGTTTTATAAGTATTTTCAAATAGTTTAGATTTTGTTTTTAGAGTAAGAGTTTATAAACAAAGAGAAAGCATACCATAAATTAAACTCCTACATATGCAATACTAAAATTATCTGCTTGCAGAGCTTTCATCTAGTTTAAGTCTCCTCAAAAATGTCTTGAAATTCTGCAAATAAAACAACATTATTTAACAATAATTAAATCATAACAAGGAAAATAATTTTAAATAATACCATTCGTGTTCACAGTCTTAAAGAAATGGTATCTCAAAGTGGTTTCTTACACAGAAAGCATTTTCTGCACACTGTAGTATCAAAAAGAAAGGTTAAAGTTATGATCTGATTTGATACACAGGCCATAAAATAACCCATAGCTGTGCTCTTCAAATTTTCTAGTAATTGTTTTAATCATGCCCATCTTCTTTTCTTCTCATGGATCCTACTTGAAGAAAAAGCAAATTAAACCAAGCCCTTACCTCCAGCCTAAATTATTATTCTTTTCTGCTGTTAAATATGAGAAATTAATAACTTCCTCCTACTATTAAGGTGACTTTCAAGTAATTGCTTGGCAGAAATTTATGTGCAGGGTGAAGGCCACAAGCTGACTTTGTGTCATACAGATTAGATGCTTCCTAGAAAAAAGAGAGGAATATAATTTTGATTTTGTGAATAGTTTCCTGGTTTTATAAAAACTTATATTTTAATGCATGCACATGAAAAATATTAAATTGGATAAAATAATGCTAACATCATTTTGATTAGCAGCAGAGACCATATTATCATTTCTGTTGTTCATAATTTTGTTTTAGAGAGACAAATTAGGTGTTTGTGTCTGCTTTTAATGAGACAAATATCTTAATTTCATTACCCTTTTTGTAATTTCCAAATCCTTCTTTTTTTGTCTTTCTTGTTTGAACAAATGAAACAATAACATCATGAATTAACCTACCTGCCTACCTGGTAGACTTCAGTTTCATTTAGTTTGCTTGCCTTGGTTATTTGTGGAGTGGAATAATTCTGTTTTCTCTGTTCAAATTTCTGAACAAGATCCTTCAGTGTAATCCTGAGAGGCTTCTTTAACTTGAAAGAAAATAAATCTGTAGAAGGTTGGTCCAGAAAACTTGGGCTGTCAGTTCAGCTTGCTAATAAAGCCTCAGGAATAAAGGGTACATGAAAGCAGCTATTGATAGATTCATGCCTTACAAAATAATAATAATGTGGATGCGGGTGAAAAAGAGCAAAAGAAGGTTCAGGAATTTCTGTTTCATTTTCCAAAATGTATATTTGGCCTTCAGGCTAAGATACCTTGTCCTGTACATGGAGGATTTGTCTTCCTGCCTCTTGTTTAGGCAATAAAGAGTGACAGTCTATCCTTTTGGCCTGAAAGAGGCAAAAGAAGGAAATCCTGTGAATTCCTTTTTCTTCTTAACCATTTTTTAAGATATCTTTTTAAGCAGAAAATGTGTTTTCATGATTCAGTATCAAGTTTTTTATGTCATTGCATATGGAAATATACAGACACCACTTTGATGGTGCAGGCCCAGCTAAGGAGCCCATGAGACTGTGCCAGAGGACAAGGCTTGGAACAAAAGGTCGTTGTTGGTTTATTTCAGGAAGAAGAACAATTTTCTCTCCAAAGCTTCTGCCTTTTCCTGAGCACTCACAGAGAAGTAACTTTTTAGTACATTAAGGCACAACAATCATCTTCCCAACCTGTTCCACCTCTTAAAATAAATTTTGTGTTATTTAGTAAGTTCAGTAATGAGAACAGATAAATTTGCAATCCAAGTAATATAATATACTTTAAATGCCATGAGTGCTGATTTCAGCTTTTTTTATGATTGGTGCTTATTTCCCCCTTTTTTCCTCTTCATGGTGGTTTCCTCTTCTTACCCAAAAGCCCAGTATCTCCAGATACTTTTGTATTTTCAGGTGTTCTGGGAAGGTAGATTTTCTTCTAGGAGAAAGACTCTGAACTGTCAGACCTCGTGTTTCCTGTCACATCCTGTAGATACCTATTGATATGTCAGAATAATCCTTGGGGTCTCAACGTGGCACTGACATGCCAAGCACAACTTCTCATCTTGTAGATCTCCTTGAGTTTAGTCAGTGGCTCTCTTCTGAAATCAATTGTCATTATCATTAGGGGTCTAAAATTTAAAAACTATTCAGTGTCAGTGTCTATTTTTAAATGAGTGTTCCATACTAAAAATGGTAGAAGTGTAAGGGAGCAAGAATAATAGCCATCATTGAGTAAGTCACTGACCTTGAAAATGCAAAGTAAGACGAGTGTCTAATTTGAAAATTACTGTATAATTGTTTGCTGTTAATAGAAATACACAACTCTTGCAGCATAATTACTGTGCTTTTCTTTTTTTGTTTCATTTCTTTTGACTTTTGTATAACTGTGAGATGTTTGATCAAAATATAGCATCGGTTAATTTAAAAGAATGAAGTCTGTAGTACACTTGGGAGGTTTTTTTGGCTAGCTAAGAAATAATTGAGTATTTTTGCAATGGTTGGTTTCATAATGTGTTGTCCGTAACTTGGATTTATCTGGGATCTTTATAAGTTCTGCTATCCTTAACACACTGGAGAAAAAGGAAAGATAATGACCCAAGATAAACATGTGAAAACTTCTCAGGGTAGAAGCTCCAGCATTTGGCAGTGCATGCCCTACTTAGCAATGTCTCACTGTGTGTGTGATAAGATTGTTTTAGGCTCTTCATGACTCACTACTCACTTTTTCAAAGCTTCAGATATTTATGTTATACCAAGAGGGAGGAAAAGTCCTACATAATTAGTTCTGTTTACTTGATTAATAGTTTTATTCATATACTAAGTGAAAAGTTCTGTTTACTTTAATAATTTTACCTGTATGCTAAATGAAAGTATTTCCCCTCAGATGACATAGCCAGAGCAAGAGACTTCCTTTTTCACGTCCACTTCATTTAGCTTCTGTTAAAAAGAATGTTCTTTTTCCAGAAGTCACTCCAACTCTTCCTTTTTTCAGTTCCTAATAAGAAAGCACTGCATAATACTGTTGTATATGCCCCGATTAGCATAACTGATTTTAGTAGGTTGGAATTTCTTACCTGAACTCAACTATTTAACAAGAGTTGTGCCAAGGCTTTAAGGAAATTCAGGTCAGGAATGCAAAGCAGGAAGGTGGAGGATGGACTGGATTTTCTAATGCTTAGTTGGAACTTTTAACCTGATACTCTGTATATTACCTGGCTGTTGTTTTTAAAATGGCAGATTTTTGGCAACTCAGTGGTGTTTCTGGGGCCACAGCATGTAATTGTGACAGAGAAGGAATGATTCTTTCAGAAGTAGGAAATTCTAATAAACTCAAATGAAATAAACAAGCTATTGCTTCACTAAAACTGGATTAGATTCCAAAATCAGGGTCTCAGAAACTCTGTGGTGCCCATGAAAATAATTCTTCTGTATTGTTTATGTTATACTGGAGTTGATATATTCTTGAATGGAGTCCAATCCTTCCAGCAAAGGTGTTTGCTTAGTATACCTTTGGGTGCAAGCTGCATTTTCCCAGAGTAATTCATCTAGCTTGTAATAATAAATGGCTTCATAGAACTTACAGAGCTATCTTTAAAAGTATAATATTTAGGTCTTGGCATTCCCCAAGCAGGTTGCAGGATTGCAAAGAGAATACAAATATGTGCTTCAATTCTGACAGAGTTTGTCTGAGTTGCACTATACATTGTACATGAGGTTACACAAACCTTTGGGATCTTAGGTTGGCTTAAAAAGCAGGAAATGAGTGCATCATCCAAAATGTATTGTGCACTATAATTGTGCTGTGGTTAGTTCACATTAAGTTGCAATTAGACAAGAATGTGAAAGGACCATTTAATTAGTCAATAAATATCTGTCGCTGGAAGTTGACAACCTGGAAAGTTGTCGGCTTTGGCGGCTGCTATCCCACACAAGTCCTGTCAGGCAGGATGTGTCATTAGATGTTGTGCAAGACCTCACCTCAAACTGGAACACTTTAGACTCAATGGCTGTAATTTGGAGTCTCACTCTGTTAACGATACAATGGTAAGAACAGTAGAGATTTTTAGCAAGAAAAAATAAAATTATAGAAGTCTTAAGTAACGAGCAGCCTGTGTCAGTTGTGTCATATTATGTAACATATCAAACTGTCATTTTCCCCTACTTATGATGTGAGATATGCTTAAGATTTAATCACCCAAAGTTGTTAAGTAGAAATTAATTTAAAGTGTGTAATGATGTGTTTCTTAGAAATAATTGGTGTGATTAAAAAATTCAACTTTAATAATACAACAGCATCAAAAAGTTTTTCATTCATTTTCCTTTTTCTTTTAATTAAAAATATTGGGTTTTAAGAGGACATTGAATTAGTTTAGATAATTACATTTTCCTTCTTAAAAAATGCTAGTGCCCTTCTGTTTGCCATCCTGCATGCACACAATTAGAGTCATATGGAATGAAGTTAGAAACTCACAGCTTCTTCAGAAATGAGTATTTTAATAATAGATCTTGGTCCTTAAATCTGTGCTTTCTCAGTTCATGAGTAGTGGGAACTCCCTTAGGTAAAATTTTATAAAATAAGCATTGACTGTAACTGTCTTTTCCTTTTTTGGTTTCTATTTGTTGAAGAGCTGCTGTGGTATCTGTTTTAAGACACATGCTGTAACAGTCATGTTTAATGCTGAAATGTATTGTCATTGTGCTTTGTGGTTTTCCAGTGATAGGTTATGGTTCTGGATTTGCTTTTTTGGGTTTTTTACTTGAGTGGGGATGCCTTCACCTCACAGGCTTTGCATGCAATGTGTTGTACCTTTAGTAAAGGCACCTTTGGAGTGCTACTCTCTCTCATATGTGTTCCATATTCTTGGGTAAGCCATCAGGACAGGTTGTAGCATTGCTGGTAGTGCTCAGGAGGAACCTGACTGCTCTGGGGATGGGTGCACTCAGATTTAAGAGCTAGAAAACGTTCACCTGGTTAGAGCTGCCAGGAGTGCTCAGAGTCATTAGTAAGTGATACCACAGGACATCTCTGATATCTCTGATCTTGCACCAAGCCCACCTGTTCTTGGAGAGGCCACTGCCATGGCCACAGCTCGGTAGGACTGACTATCCACTCACCCTTCTCACCCAAAAATTGTGACTCTTGCTGACCCTGGAATGGAAGGAGGAAGAGGCAGGGCTGAAATTGCTCAAATCTCTCCATTATCCACGGAGATATTCAGATTATTAGGATTGTGAACTTGGGACATACAGGCATCCTTCACTGGTGTGATTTTTTTTTCCCCTGATAGATAAGGACATGGCAGATACTTAATGCTCTCTTCCTCATACTTAATTCCTCATTTCTATTCCCTGTGCAGAGGCTGGGGAATAAAAATAGTTGGCTGTTGTCTTTCTTTGTCTTGAATGATATTTTAAGGAGGATGTTGCATCAAGTGAGATAAACCAGCAACACATTTATAAAGGAATTGCTGGAGGACTAACAGGTTACTGGGTGGGAATGTGCTGGAATGAAACTGGTACATACAGAATTTAGCATTTCAGTGAAAAGAATGGAACATCATCATTGTTCTTGGGGAAAGCATTCTCTTAGAGCTAATTAAGCTATTTTGAAGAATCAAGAGAAACAGATGATTAGAAACAAAAAGCTGAGACCTAGACTAGTAGCAATGGAGGATACCTCATGGAAGCAAAATTCAGTAGATTGATTTCTTTTACACCTCTGAAGAAAACCTGACAAATTGCTACCAGCAATCAAGCAAAAACCACAAGTTGTCAGGTGCAGAGGGAGAGAAATCCTTTCCTTCCTTCATTTCCTTGCAGCTGAGGAGTTGGTTCACGAGCTTATTTCAAGACATCTAGTTTTCTGTTGCTATAATAAAATCTGATTCTCGCTTCTAATGAAATTGGCAGCCAACTTCCTTATAGAAAACACATTATCCCACAAATGAACATGGGATTAACCCACTGATAAGCAACACCAAGGTCTTTCATTGGCCTTTCCTGCCCTTTGCTGAGTATGGATCAGAAGATCTGACAAAAGGAAAGGTATTCTGGTAACAATCACTTCCACTCACATTACAGAAACTAAGAGAAGCAATATACCTGCTTTCCTAGCAGTAAGCTCTTTTACAAAGGCACATACAATTTCCCCCACAATGCTGACAATTCCAGCTGAATTAGTTAACATCCTGCCCATATTTTTCCATATCCTTGTTCTTGTGCCAGTGAGAGACATTTCTACATTTCACATTTAAATATTCCTTTGCTATGGTCACAACTAGTCTGTCTGACTAGTTTTACTTCATGCCTAAATGTCAACTGAAGCTGTTTGTAAGGGATCCAAATAAAAGTGTTATGCTGCTCGTGTTATACAAGATTTTCCTTGTCTAGTAACCAGCATCTTTGGCAAGGATGAAGAGATACTAAATCAAATTTGGCAAGTTTTTTATTATCTCTGATTCTTTTTATTTCGAGAGATTTGTATGTCTGCTACACTGAATCCTTTACATATTTTTTCCTAAATCATAATTGCCATATCTGAATTTAGCCTTTTGTGCTGTAGAATTTATCTGTAAAGAGAACTAACACAAAACTGTCATTTCCACCATTGTAACAACATCTACTATTCCATTTGATTTAGATATATCTATTATTGCTTGTGTTGCAAAGTACCTGTGTTTCTTAAAAAGAAAAACTGTCATGTTCTCAATGTTTTTTGCAACCCACTTTTCCCTGTTTGTTTCTGGTGGCCAGTAGGTTTGAAATTGTTTTCTTTTTTTTCTTTTTTTTTTTTTCCCCCAAAGCAGCAGCATTGACAGTTGTTCTTTATTTATCATCTCCTCCTCAGAGTTTGGGAGTATTTTGTCTAGGCTACTTGATAATTGTTTTATCCAGTAAAGTAAAGCTTAATCATATTGCTAGTCAATGGAGTGTCATCACTTAGGGGTTAATC
>VWYP01012011.1:22500-29363 GCA_013400435.1 Pycnonotus jocosus
TTGTATGTCCATCATGTATTTAATTTCAAAAATTCTTACTATGTTTATCATTCTGTTATGAACACTGATAAATGTGACATTCAGTGGGCTAACAGGTGATGATTTAAGGGGTGAATGATCCCAGGTAAAAAGGACCCTACAGGGTCCCAGATAGCTCAGGTACAGTGATGTTTGTCAATGAGTACAAGACAGCTACTGTAATAGCAATTACTGTATACTAACTAACGACTGAACACAACCCCCAACATTTATTCTAATTTAGGAGAGTGTTTCTTAAGTGTCACAGCTTTAGAAAAGCCATAGAAATATTTTTCCCAAATTCATTGGATTGTGTGCTTCAGTTATTGTTAGTTATTGGAGGATACCATTAATTAGTTGAGTTGGAGTGGATGACCTGGTTTGCTGGGGAAGACAGACTTATTAGAAAGGTCAGTAATTTATACTACTACAAAAATTCTTTTGTTCAGCCCAGGAATGACCTAGTTTTGCCTTTTCTTTTATATCTCTATGAAACTCAGAGATGCAGAAAGTAGGGCAGGAGATACTGATGAGACATTTGCCCAAATAATGTGGTCAGTTGCTGTTAGGTTATTAACCAAGTTTTTATTCAAGGAACCAGTTACAAAACTATAGTGTTGGGAGAGAAAGCCTGTGCACAAGCACAATAATCTGCTAAGAACAGATATTTCTACAAAAGGGGCTGACTTACAGTTTGCATTACTTTTCATCTGATATTATTATTATTGCTGTGCAGATTTCTTAAACTGATTGCTTTGTGATGTTGAATGAATTCATTGTAGTCTGATATTGAGTTTTAGACTGTGGAAGTGATAGCAAAGGATGAAAAAAAATATTTTTCTATAGTTACAGCAAACCAAACCACTCCGTGTGCTTCCACTGCATTTTTTGAAGTGAAAACCTCTTTGTTTTCTATGTCTCTTGTCAAAAATACGAAGCTTTACTATGTCAGTGTAGTGTATTCAAATGGAAAGAACCATTTAGATATATTTTTTTCCTTTAGAGCCTCATCTTTTTCCAGTGCTGTAGCTGTTCCCTCTGGCAAGTTCCAGCTACATTCAAAATACTCAGATGGTCTGATAAGGTTGCCTTGTCTCTTAGGTTTTTACTTATTTATAGGAAGAAATGTTTAAATGGTATTTAGAAGAAATAATTGCACAGAAAGTACAAAATATATTTCTTACTGGTGTTTCTACCCTCCCTGCAACTTGTTTTCATGCTATGGGTCAGGACTTAACAGCTCTCAAGAGTGTCTGGCTGAATAGTGGCAGGCTTCTAAATCTCAAATCAAGTGCTCTTCAAAGCACCTTACTTCACTTGAGATAAAAACTCGAGGCAGGTTTTTTTCTATCTGGCCTATTCATCAAGTATAATCTACTGAATTGTTGACATTTCTAAACACTAAAGGGATTTTAAAGATCTTATTGCTCTAAAGAGACTTACTTGTAGTACAGAATAAAGAAGTGAAATGAAAAAAATACTGACACATGAAAAGTACAAAATGAAATAACTGAAAGCTGAAAGCAAATAGCTGTAATTTGACATATAGTTTCTTTACAAAACACATTTTTGATGTGGGAATCTGCTCAAACGTTCAAGCCTCCCCCTAACTTTCTGATAAATAAAAATGTTTATTTTAATCAAAATTAGCCACGAAAGTCTTGCATTTAATGTGATACTGGTTTCTGTCATTCCTATTTAATATATTTGTTTTCATTTACACTGAGACCTACTGTCTGAAACAGAGTTGTTTAAAAAGAAATTAGTGTGACCTGTCTTTTAACCTTTCCCCTTCTCATTCTGTGTTTAAGTTTCTTTAAAGCATGGATTTCCCAAAGGGTGGGCAGAACGACCACTTGGTCACCAATGCAATTTTTCTCTCCTTTTAATAAGTAATACCAATCACTGAATAAAAATATGCCACCATGAGTTTTCATACCCAAACAGGTTAAGCCAATACTACGGGTATTAAATTACACTTTAGGGATTACTGAAGTCTAAAGGTAATTTGGAAGTAACGCTACAAAAGGCTTTGTTACCTGGAGTTTTAAACTGTAGCCCTGAGTCACAGGGGGGATTAGTGCTGAAGAGATATTAGAATATGAATTATGTAAAGTCTGCATCCTTACCTGGGAGTTACAGGAACTGAACATACTTCCTACATCAGTGCCAGTTTCAGGGTGAGATAGCAGAAATACCTTTTTTCTTTTCCTCTTCTGGCCTGCTTTTTCCCTTAGCATGAAGTCTCTCCCAGTGGCAGTTTCCACTGCAGAGCTGAAGTTTCTAGCTTACAAAAAGCTGCAAAAATAAACTGGTCATCTGTTTAGCAGCCCTGCTTTGTAAATGTGCAGAGTTTTGTAAGCCAGCAGGACATTTATCTGTCTAAATGATACTTGCTTTTTAAATAAAGGTTAGTAGCAGTAGTTTGCACTTACATAGCCCTTTTTCACTGTTTTAAGGTGATTGAATAATTTGTGTCCCTCCACACATAGTAATCCTGCAAAGCAGACCCAGAAAATACCTGTAGCAAAGAAGAGCTTGTCCATGCATGAAAAGCAAAATAATTTTAAAAAAAAGAAAAAGAAAAAAATAAGATAAGAAGCTCCAGAAAATTAGTCTGCTTCAAAAAGCTATTAAATTGTTCCTATCCCTGAAGCTTTACAAATGTGGTAATTGTTGTGTTCTGGTCGTGTAATACGTTTCTGCACCAAGTTGAGGCACTTCCCTGTTGCTGAAGCCCTGGTGCCTGGAGCAGGGACGGGTGGGCTGTGGAAGAGGGGCAATGAATTTTCCCTGTGAGCAGCACATGTTTCGGGTCTGAACGCCCAGAAATGCTTCACTGCTGTGCTGGGCTGCCTAGCAATGGAAATGTTCTAACTCCAGCTGACTTCAGAAAGTAAATACAGAGTACAGGGCTGTTCCTGGTATAAAACAATAACCCCCCTCCCTCCCCCAGCTAACATTTGCTTTTTGAGTTAGCAAACCATCATTGAAATGCACTTATAATGGAGCCTTGCCAGTGTAAGTTAACGGTCTTGGAGCAGAACCTTTCTCTGAAGTGTTGAAATCTATCTGGACAATTTTATCAAGAGGCAGAATACATTTTATCAGTTATTTGGTGCATTGCACACCTTCAGTAGTGGGTTCTAAAGGAGGGTATTAATGAGTTTTCTGAGACGTGGCAGGAACTGAGACAGAATTACCCTGATAAATTACAGTGAACTTTACCAGATAGTTTGGGATGCACACTCAAATATTTGGTTAGGTTTTCAATTTAGCTGAAATTTTAGAGGGTGACAGTAACACTGTAATCCTGGAACAGATGCTTCTGCTCTGAATGCTGTTTCTCCCTCCTCCTCACACACACAGCTTTTGTTTGTACACACAGTGTCTTGAGCACTTCTCAAGCTTCCCAGTAGAGAGACTCAAGTTGTTGTGGAGCATCGTGGGCATCACCAGCAACTCTGGAACCTTTCCAGGGAACCATCTGTGGTTTGATACAAATTCTGTACTCCGTGGTGTGTTGCAATGTCATTCAAACAAGGAGTAGACACAGTGCAGGCACTGATTCAATGAGAAGCTTCATAGAGTTGTAGGACTGAATTCCTCCCCTTGACCTTTCAGACTCCAAGTTAAGAATTTGATTTAAGCTAGTCACTCAGCTTTCCTGAATAATCAGCAGATATGGACAAGCACTTGCAAGGAGGATTCATCCCACCCAGAGTATATAATGTAGGTTAGGCTGAATGGCTGACTTGTAGACAGCTGCAATTAGGCTGAATGAGTCCATCAGGGAAGAGAATGTGACATTAACATCAGCATCCACACGGGCTGTCCTGAGAGCCCTGGAATTACTCAGACTTGCATCACGGGGCCCACACTCCTCTTATGTAAGCTCAGGGACGAGATTTTCAGCAAAAAGAACAGACCTACAGGAGACATGTCCTTGCTTTGGACACAGATAATAACATCAGACTCATGAACTACTGCTTGAATTTAGAACAGTATTTCTCTTCGGGATTTAGACAATATATTCCAGTCTTAACTATAACATGCCTGGATTAATATATCTCTTCCTGGCCTCCATATTTCTCTTTCTTCTCACCATCTTTTCTTCAGCCCTTTGTCACTTAATTTCTTTCCCTATGGCTGTTCTCTTTCTCTCACCTTTCTAAACTTTCAGTTAGAAGGAAAAAAAAAAAAAAAAAAAAAAAAGCTTTGACATCAATACAGTATTGATATATCATGGCATTTTTTCTTCTGCCTTGGTATTTCGTCTTTTTCCTTTTTACCCATTTTGTGTATTCACATCATAAACTCCTCAAGACAGAGACATTCTTTCAATTTGTGCCTGATAAGAGCTGTATCAGCGTTACTATAGTGTGCTGTGTAAGTATTTAATCCAGGTCTGCTTATAAGATCACCATGGGTTTCTCTGAAATTTGGATCAGACAAGCAGTAGAACAGCTGCAGTCCTTGGGCAGCCTATGACCATTCCTGAAGGATCCGGCTCTTTTTAGAAGACAAAGAGCTTCTCCATTATCCAGAGACTACAGCTAGAACATAAAGTGGGTCTGTTCCTTGCATGTGTGATTAAGGGCACCTCAGGGTGCCAAACACTGGGAATTCTCAGATGTCAGAGAAGGCAAATCTTCCTGGTATTTTTATCTTTCACTTGAGTCTCTTCACATGTAACAAATCCATATCTTGGAATTTTTTCTTTAGAAAGAGTTTGTTTGGACAATTGTCTGTACTTTCCTTTCCTGTCACTGAAAATAATGGCTGGAGCTGCACATCCATAAACCCACCCATCTCTACTTAGTCTGGAACTGGAACTTCTTCAGCCGTCCAAAATACCCCAGGGTTGCATTTTACACAAACATCTACAGAATTGAATTGTATTGGTACAAGCAAATATATCTGAACAGCCAGTGTTATAAAACTAAGCTTTAAATTCAGACTCAAGAATCCAGATTTCTGGTCGGAAAACAGGAACAGTACCATGTGGCACATCCAAACAAATCAGTAGAGTCCAAATTGAATTCTCCTGGATATTATCATATTCCTTCTGTAAAAAGCAGATACACTGAAAGGTTCAGTGTTCTGAAATGGAAAATGAATTTTGGAAAATCTATCATAAAAGGAAATAGATTTATTAATAGTTCTTAATTTTGCCACATGTCCTTAAAAAGGCTGTTTAAATAATCTGTTTGTACTATTGGAAACCCACAATAAAACATTGCTGTTCTGTAAATGAGGTGAGAGCGAGAATTGCCCTGGTTTTATTTTACATTCTTTAAATGATGGAAGAGTTTTAGAATTGTGTTCAAACATTCTCAGTAGCATTATTTATCGTGTAGCAGACAGACTGATATAGAACAGAAGTTTGTTTCTCAGTTACTCTTACTGGAAGGCTTCTCTGAACACCTGGTGTTAGCAATAGTTAACATCATGGTAGCATGGGTTGTGCTTCAACTTAAAAAAAAAAAATAAATTGAACGTGCATATGGTAAATGTAATCATTTTAACAAGAGTTGATAGAGTTATAGTTTCTTATAAGTCAATCACACTTACATTAAATGTTAAAAATTTTAGAATGCTCTTTTTAAAAGTCAAGTCTTTTGTTCCTTATGAACAGTTTAGAAAATGTATCTATTCCTGTGATCTAAAAAATGGTGATGTGGTGTTGATGAATATAGCAGAACAAGAAGAAACTGAGTTCTTGTCCATTATACAGAAAAATAGTTACCAAGTGGTTTACCTCTTGAATTAGTAAAAGTACTGAGCAAATTGTAACATGAACAGGAGCGTAAAAGATTCATAGTGAATGGTTTAAGAAGAGTTTGAGTAAGACTGAAATGCAGCTCCATTCTCTCCACAAGATAAATATTGTCGATTGTGAGACACCATCATTATTTGTGAACCAAATTTCACAACAACCTCATGATTTCTGCCTGACACAGGCCAGTTGGAATGACTTTTCTGTTCCTTGCTGAGAGAGCTAATAATGTCTTCAGTGGCCAAGTGCTTATTGCTCAGTCATTAAGAAGTGAACTTACATTAACTCAGAAGTTTTATTACTGTGTGGCAGTAATAATTTTTTTTGTATATTTTCATTACAATATTTTGGTATGTGACTAATTACAAAGTTATGTCAATATAAGTGATATGTCCCACCAGTAGACTACATAGCCTATAAAAGAGAATTAATTTCATCAGAATACAAATATCTGGTGCCCTTCAACTGGTGAGCTTGGCAAGAGAAGAAGCCAAAACTTGTAGAAACCTCCATGTCAAATATTTGAGAAAAACCTTTCCCTCTAGAAGAAATTTAGTTTTTTACCTGCACATCTTTGTGTTTATATTAAGCACAAAGGTAGAAATTACTACTGGTAATTGAAAGTTAGGTGATAATAAAAAGACCTAAAAGGGAAAACATCATGCAAGTGGTGGATTGTGGGCAGCATACGCAAGAGGAAACAGTGACAGGAACTCAGCCTTTCTGTCATAGTCTGTTCCCGTTCTGTCTTGTGGGGGCTTTATAGAATGGGGAGAGTTCTGCTTCAAAGAGAAGTGAGTAGGATGTAAAGCTCCCCAACTAAGAGTCTGCATCTTTCATTTTCCCAGCATTCCTAAAATTCTTCCCCCCCCACCCCCCTCTTCCCCCTAAACCAAATCCCTTCGGCTTTGGTGACTTCAGTCTTCATGGAGTTGTAGCAAATGGAAGTAGAAGGGATCTAGAGAGGTCATTAACCCATCTCCCTGCCCCAGGGCAGGGCTGCAGCAGTAGTAGACTAATAAGCTGCTTTTTTTTTTTTTTTTTTTTTTTTTTTTTTTTAAAAGCT
>VWYP01012011.1:29380-53895 GCA_013400435.1 Pycnonotus jocosus
TTTTTGGTCAAAGATCCAAATAAATGAATTGTAAATTTTTGGGAAGTTTGGACCCAGTTGTTAAAGCTTCATGTAACTGTTAACAGAGTCACAAGGTTGACTTAAGTGAAATTTGAAATTAATATGAATCAAATTAAGAACAAACTATCGAGATTCAGTGATTTTGTAACACTCATGTTATGTATTTTTTGCTGCAATATTGCACTTAAAACAGGTATGAAGATACAATAATGATTTTGGAGCAATATACGGAATTACTTAGGGTCTAGATTTGTGCCAATATACATATATCAGCTTATCACATTGTTGCTAAAAATGTTGTATTCTTTATTGCTTAAAGCATTTTAGAGAACATGTGATTTTTGTAGGCCTCTCTAAAACAATCCCCTTGATACAGTAAGATACACTCGCAAAAGCACTTGCTAGTATTTTTGTATAATAGGATTTTTAAAAAATAAATTGACTCAAACCAAACATAGGAGCCCACTGGAAGTTCCTGGAATAGCCATGATGTGGATCTTTACATCCCAGAAAACCATCAGTGAGTATTTGGTCCTGTGTGCTGGGACTGGACTCACTGATTGCTCTGTGTCCCTTCTGAGCTGTCCTTTTACATAACCTCATCTTCCACTTCTGCCTTTTTTTTTTTTTTTCCCATTGAGAACAAATAAAGTAATTAGAAGTTTTCTTCAGGCAGAGGGAGGAGCAGACACAAAGTATGTAATAAGTTTTGTCTAAACTGTTTTCCTTTCGTAATGCATGCCCTAAAGCTGTGTGCTTAGCTGGGTTCAGTGTAATTGTTCCTACCCTGCAAAGCCTTCCGGATTGCCCCAAACAGAGCACCACAACTCACATCAAGCCCCTTCCCCAGCTGTGCCCTGTTCCATAATATCCTTCTCCCAGAGTCAGTTGTTTCTTCAGCCAGTGAGTCTGATTCTGGAGATGCTGAGCTTAAACCTTCCTGACAGCCTCTGTGGGTGAAAATATTGTGTGATCATGTCATTAAACACACTGTAATAATGCAGATACACAATTAACTTTGCACAAAGGAAGTTTGCTCTAGCATTCCCTAGTTTTTCACTGATAAACTTTACCTTCCATTGGTATATTTTTAAGAAGTCACCCCAAGGAGGGTGATTATAGGATCCAATTTTCACTTGCCTGTTTACTTTTGCCACATTATGACCATTTTGCCCTAAAATACTGTTGGCCTGCCAGCTTGCTCTTGGCTACAGAAAGTTTTGTGTTTCTGGAGTATTTTAGTGAAAATGTTAAATTATTTAAAGTAATTTTATGTCTAGCATTTATGCCAGGGATGAATTTTTGCTGTCCTGTGAAAACCCACTTGTTTGGCACACTCAGTGCATTCAGCCTGACTCTTCTCCAGGCATTTGTTTACCTGCTTTTAGAACCAGGAGCCACTGCCTGTGCCCACAGTTTGGGCTGGGGAGAGAGGCAGAAAGCAGGAATGGGAAGCAGTGCCAGCAGGGGAAAGGAGGACAGATCAAGAATGGGTGAGGAGGAGAACAGACTAGGGGATGAGGAGCACAAGAGGTGGAGGCAGGGAAGGGTAGTCTGGTGCTGAATTTGAACCTAGGCTTTGAAACTGGAGCAGGGGGTAGAAAGAGAGGCAAGAGAAATACAGGACTGTCAGGGGCAAGAATGAAGAGCTTGGATGCAGAAAGCTGAGACTGGGGACTGCGGATAGCCAGAGAAGTGGCTTTTTTGTCATGAAATGCAACTGTGGGATTGAAGGCCCGGACAACTGGGATTGCCAGTGCGAGCAAAATCATCGTGATTCTTACCAGACTGATTAGAGAAAGAGAGCTTGAAAGGGATGGAGGTCAGAGCCTCGGAAATAGCAGAGAAGTCTGTCCACCAGAAAACATTTTTGTGCTTAAATGGGACTTTAAATGGGATTATTTCTCTGTGATCAGCAGGTATCTGTGAAAATGTCTGTTCTGTGGTGCTGGTGTTCCAGAAGAACCACAACCTGTTCATGCCATCACTTACTGCCTTAGTTCAAGTGACCACAATGTCCCTACTGATACCAAAAATAAAGGCCAGTTGCTTAACCTGTAGATGTCTGTATAATGCCATGCAATTAATTTCCTGTTTGTTTGTGGCTTAACATTTAGAATATTTTTAAATGGTGTTAAAATATTTATTAGGGTTAATATTTTCAACCCTGTATATGGACACACAGAAAAATTTTCCACACAGAAAATTTCTCCCCACAGAAACTGTAAGGAATGGTATTTTGAAATACCTGTGCAGGCTTTGTTCACAGGGAACATGTGTGTCCAGTGATTCAGGTCTTAATAACAGGGTAATACTCAGCTGTTTTCAAAGGATTCTGATGTGGGTTGTTGTTCAGAATACATCTGATCTAAGGATGAGTGTGGTATATCCAGTGAAATATACCACAAATATCTCCAAATATATCTCCAGCTTCCTGGAGAACCAGCAATTTTTTAAAATGTTTGAAAGTTGGGATTGTAGAGGAGTGGATTGTAGAGGAAAGGATTGTAGGAGGAACGGTCTCATAATTAAGACATGGAAGGATATCATGGAAGGTATGATGTGTGTCTCTGCCAATACCACTGAACTTCTGTGTGATCATGTTGCTTCAACACAGCATTTTTGTTTCAATTTTGCTCTTATTTTGTGTCTCTTGCTTTCTGAGTGCCTGACTTGGGAATTCTTGAAGAAATACTAAGCACTCAGCTGCAAATGAAGTTAGCATTTGAACATGTGAAATTCTGTAAAATGCTGAACATTCTGGAAAAGCAAGTCCTAACTGCCTGAGCTTCTGTTTCTGAAATCAGTAGATACCTTTTGCGGTGTGTTTTATTGCCTCAATTCCCTGTCTCTAAAATGGAGGTAACTTGGCTGCCTTCTCTCACAAGAATATTAGGAAAATAACACAGTTGGTATTTGTGAAGCATTCAAGTGCTATATAGTGACATGTCCTATTGAAAAGCCATTCTGTCTTCAGAACAAGGTTTGAATAGTGTACAATAAATATGTCAGAAAAGTTCAGAGTAAACAATGACAAGAAAATAAAATACTGGATAGCCAGTCACTAAAGGAATAGCCAGTCACTAAATGAGCACTGTGCATCTTCTTCACTGAAGAAGATGGGGAAGGAGACTATATGCCTTGTGTAATGAAATTCTGTATCATAACAAATACATCTGTGAAAGCCTAACTCACTTCCAACATCCAATCTAAGGATCTTTAATCTTTCACTTTTCCTATCTAAATCTTTGCAAATTTATAGACATTCTTCTATTTTCTGTTTAGAAAAAATATTAGCAAATGAACACAGTGTTGACTTAAATTTTTTTTGTTTTGTTTTGTTTTCTGACCACACTTTTAAGTCCAGGGCAGTGTGGCAGGGTTTGCAGTTTTTCCCTGTCTGTGGTATTTAGTCAGTCTCTGCATAAGATGAGTTTGCTGAGTCTTGATTCTGTTTGCTCTTCATCACCTTGCTCAGAATGCATTTGGCAGACTTGGCAAAGGGTCAGTAATTGCAGGAGGAAGGCAGTGTTACTACATGTTCCCTAGAGGAAACCACCTCCCCTGCTCCTGGAGAGGGCACAGAGATGCCAACAATGGGAGAAGGCTGGATTAGTTCACTTGTCTCTCCACCTCCCACATCCACCTGCCAGCAAAGCACCGTACACTTTTTTGGAAAGAAAATGTTGATTGAAAGATCTGCCAAGTGCTCCCCAGTACTTCCCAGCTTCTCCTTCTCCTCCTCCTCTGCTTTTCAGTGGCTGCAGCCCCTCCCACGCAATCCACCCTGTGCACTGGCTCTGCCCAGCACATGAGGAGAAAGGCTCGTGCCCTGTTTGTGGTGTGTGGAGGCAGAAATGAAGCATCAGGGGCCTCAGTCCACAGCCACAGCCAGGCTTAGCCTTCTTTGGAGTAAGGGGAGAGCTGTGAGTGAAGGATTCTCAGCCACAGCGCTGGTTTAATACAGTGAAATGTCAGAGCTGCAGAGTTCCTGTGTGGTATTTACAGGGAGTGGGGGGTTGATGTGTGGGTTGTGCTTCACAGGCAAAATGCTGTCAGTAAATACACACCTCTCTCCTATTTCAGCACTGGGGTATGGCATCTCACCCTGGACACAGGCTTTCCTACTCCTCATGCATTACTTCATGCATTTCTTTTCCTTGGAGAAGGTAACAATACAGTTCTTCTCCCAGTGCTGCCCACAGCCAGTGGTAGGAAGCCCTTGTGAGCATCTTTCGAGTTCCACCCAGCTGCACAGTCTCAGAACCAGCAAGGAATTCAACAGTCAGCTCATTGTAAATGCAAGATTTCCTGTGCTTTTTAATCGAATTCTTATGATACAGAAGTCTCAAAAGTATTGAAGAAAATGAGATTGTGTTTACATGTGATAAAAGCAAAAATGTAGCGAAAGCTGAGAATAAGGAATCCACACAGCCTCCTAATACACTTTTGCAGCCACTACTGTTCTCCTGTTCCCTCCAGAAGCATGTGCATTTTAAAAGAACCACCCAGTTTAGCCTTTGCCTACTAAATCTTTCAAGAAATATGCTCCTTCCACAATACCAGTTTCATAAATTATTGCACTGTGCCGAAGATGCTCAGCTGTCTCATCTGACCAGCTTTCAGTGCCTCACTAGGTCCAAAAGCAAATCAGTAATAAAGCAAGTAAAGTCTCCGTTTTACGTTTACATTTACATTTCACCTTACTTTACAAAAGCTAAATGGTAATGTCATGTCTTTTATATATCTCCAAAGATCCTCAAAGGGAGGGTAGGAATATTCTTGTCACAGTTGAAAAATAAGGTTTATTGTGCAAGGACCGTGTGCTTGTGGGCAGCCATGTAACCTCTGTCTCTGTTTCCCCATCTGTAAACTGGATTTAATGTTCCTACAACTCACTGGGGAGGGCAAGCTTTGATTAACATTTATGATTGCCTTATACAAATGCAACTACTGTCACTGTTTGGTTTTATTAGCCACTATCAGTAGAATATGAAGAGGAGACATGTAGCAGAATAATGTGCAACCAGGGTGAGCCCTCTCCATCTTTTGACCGTCATAGAATTTATTTTCAGACTCTTGTCACCATGTGTGCATGTTTAAAATAAAACTATACTTGAACTGTAGTGCTATAGAAATCAAATAATGTGATGTAGAGGTTGACATGCAGACAAAACCCTGATTTTTAAAGGTAAAATGCCCATAGAGATCATTAAATACCTTGAGTAAATTTGTATTTTGATTAGAAATTTTCATAAGGAGAAAATCTATTCCAATTTGCAGAATGCAATATACTGAAAACATACAAAACTGTTGCCAGGTCAGCCTAGAAGAGTGTCTGGAAAGTGCTTTATTTGTGTGAGTAAACACAGATCAGTCAGGAGAGAAAGACTGCATTTTGAAATATGCTATGCAAAATTAATCCTACCGCATTCATATTTTTTTTCTTTCCTCTGTGTTTTTCTCTCCCTCTCTCTTCCTTCCCTCTCTCTTCCCGTCTCTCTCTGCCTCTCCCTGCTGAAAATCTCCTGCCACAGCGGCTGCATTTGCCTCCAGACTTGTCAGACACAGTGAGCCGTGCGAGCAAACAGGATCTGGCAGGATCCGCCAAACTGCTGAGCTCAGGATGTGGCGCCATGGCCATCGGCAAGAAGCACCTGGACTTCTAGTGATTCCTACTTAGCAGCTTCACTCACATTTATGTGACACTCTAATTATGAGTGTTAATCACTTATATAAATATTTTTCTTAATGATTTGACCCAGCAGTCTTTAAAAATACATGTTGTCATATGATGCCTTCCTTTTTTTTTTTTTTCTTTTCTTTTTTTTTTTTTTAATGCTCTGGTTTCTTAGTACTGATTTTGGTCTTGTTTGGATTTTGCTTTTCGTTGAAGCTTCTGTTATGTTGGGTCCTGCCATTGTGCTGCTCCACTGGAAACAGGTAGTATTTTGTTCCTTTCCTTAAAATACAAAAATGGCAATTACCCTTTCATTTCTATTTTTCTTTTTACATTAAAAATAAAGGGATATTTTTCCCCACAGAATTTTTATATACTTATATATAATATTTTGTATGAATAGTGAGTTTATTGAAATAAAGGAATGGAATGAAGCAATTCATTGTCATGTGTTATTCAAACAGCAAGCTACACACTTTTAAAAACATTCATTTCTGTAATTGAAATACCATTCTTAAATTTCAGAAAATCTCTACATCATTTTATTAAATATGTAATAATAAATATATAATATATAAGATAGCTTTTATTCTAATATGCCAGTAATTGAGGAGGGGGGGGTTAAATCAGAATATATTATAGATAATTACTCTGTCTTATGGCTTACCATATGCATTAAAATGCACTTGAATGGAATATCCTAACCAGAGAGGAAAGAATTGATTTCCTTATGCAGTTCAAAACAGTAATCCTAAACAGTTGAAGTCAGCACTATGAAATTATGTCAACAGACATAATTCAAGATTGAAATTCAAACCGACAGCTACATTAATGCTGGGAAACCAGAAGAGTGCATTTGAGCTCGGGGAAGGATATCACAGCGAGCTGGTCTAAAGCAGGGCAGAATACACAAGTAATTCAGCCTTTTGTACCCTCAGATGTACAATTTGTGAACTCCTAACTGTTCTGTATGTATCCCTGTGTCTCTCTCATCAAACAAAGGAACAGTGAAGCAAAGCTGACCTGGGAATTAAAGTGGTTTGCATTCTTTCTTCTGAAGCTGACTTCCATTTTGAAAGGTAATATCTTCTTCTCTGCAGAACTTCCAAGCCACCCAGCTGTAAGATTGCATTACAGTTTCAAAATTTAGTCTTTATAATAGTGTATTACATGGCTGGAGTGAAATTGAGTCTTCAAAGAACGTGTTAATAGGATGCAATAATGGTAACATATTTTGATGGGTTTGGAACCAAGACTTGGGGAAGTGGTTTGCTTTTTTTTTTTTTCTGCAATCCAGGTTCTACTTTATTTTTTTCTTGACAACGCCGTGTAAAACAAAGACATAGCTTTTAAAACTGTCTAACTAATATGATGAATGTCAATCACTTAAAAAACTCCACTGTAGCATAAACACATACTGTATACAGCTTTTATTCTGAATTAGAATAATTGAATCAATGACAGTGATTTGCCAGGATGTCAAATCTATCCATCATATCCTGTCACTACCAGTTTATTTTTTGTGATCAAAATCAAAAAGACTACTATTTTGTCATCAGCTATTTCATTAGTAGTAACAATCAGGTTTTCTCTTCTATATTTTTTAGATATGCCTGTTATTTTTTTCTTTCTAAAGACACAAATCCTTTTTCAATCTTTTCAAAATAAAGTTTCAGAACTGAACTGTCAGTTTAGTGAAGAAAAAAGACATCTACTTTCCTATGCCAACATACTTAAAATATTATCATTGATGTCTCAAACATTTTTTCTCTCTTTGTATTATGTGTAACACTGAATGGAAGTTCTCATTAGATACATAATTGTGCCTTTTGAAAGCATGAAATAATTTAAATACTTAGGATAAAGTGATTTTTAACAAAGGTGAAGTTTTACATAGTATGTCTTTTTAATGTAAATAACACAAAACACGGTATTTCTTTGTGGAATATAAAGTCACAAGACATATAAATTGCTGCCAACATATTTAAATAGGTCATTGACTTAAACATACAGAGGAGAAAATATCATGAAAGTCACAGTCCCATTTCTAGTTGAGATATTACACTCTAATTGTTACTGAGCAGCATGTGCATCCCACGTGTGTATCTGTCTCTGTGTGTGCCCTGTGCATCTGAGAGGCTTCAGTTTCCAAAACTTCAGCACGGTAATATTAAAGCTGACGAAGATTTTGAGTAATAAAAGGAACTCTTTCTACAAATCTGCATTATTTTGTGGTTTTTTTCTGAGTCACTAAACGTGCTTTGTTAAATAAGTGTTAGAGAATGCACATGGTGCAGTGGCGTTTACCTAAGGCGAAGACATGGAGCAAAATTTCTCTTCTTTTCTTTCAAAATCTCATCAGTTACAACTACATGTGACGGTGACTTTGCTAATCCAGCAAGGTGATAAGTGAGAGAGAGCTTTGGATGTGCTACCTGATAGCAGGTAGAGATAAGGTAGATAAAGTGTAGATACAGTGTGGATAGAACGTGGATAAAGTATAGATTTCAGTCATTGCACCAGCAGCAGTTTTGACTTGGGAATCCAGAGAAATGTTTACCTGGTGATTTTCTGTGCCTTTTCCCCATAACCACTCTGTGCCTGTCAAGCTCCTGTGTACAAAACATCCTTCTTCAGTTCTGGCTTCCCTTGACTTGAAGGCAAATATTTAATTAAGGGGAGCAGCTCAGGTAATCGAAGAATGGGCACAGCCTCTTCTGACAGGCTGTGGCAATGTGCTACCAGCTCCTCTTGGCATCTCCAGAGGCCCCTTGCTGGCTTGGCTGGAAAGTCTGTGCCATCCTCACTCCTGCTCAGGAGGCTCCTCTCCACAGAGATTGCAGAATGAGAGGGCTTTGTTTATTGCAATTTTTTAAGCAGAACTTCCTACTTTTTAGCAGGCTACAAACTGAAACCACCAAACTCTGCAGGGAAACAATAGATTCATCCCAGTGAAGACGTTCCCAATTCAGCACAAGAGCCTGATCTTTACAGAAATTGTGACACACAGTCAAGAAAGCAGTAATGAAATTTAAAACGTTGTGCCTTTAATATGTCAAATAAGAATTCTTTATATAATTTCTGTTGTGTTGAGATTTTCAAAATATAAGTATTTGGAACATGAGAAGAATATTATCGTAGAGAAGTTTTTTTCTCTGTTTGTAAAGACATTTCAAAAGCAATTTCCAGGATGCAGCTGAATTCAATTTTCTGTAACAGTAGCTACAAGCATCTGGAAATGGGCATGCAGCTTCTCCAGATTTGATACCTGTGGTAGTATACAACTGGTTTAATATTTAAATTTAATATTAAGTAGTGATGCTGTTCCAAACACAGCTTTTGGGAAAGTGCAACAGCCTAGCTTGAAATAATCTTTTACCATGCCAGTATTGGAAGGTGAGATGCTAATCAAGTTTCTCTGAAACCATGAGGTTGTAACACATCCCATTAAAAATGTGGCTGTACTACAGGAACTAAACTCAAACACACACACTCACATGTATTAAACAAGTATTTCTCCAGTATCATATATTAGAAATTTAGTTGAAGTGTTCTTCTTCTTTTGCCTGTGCTGGAGAAGCATCGTAACTGCAGAGAACAACAGAAACAGGAAAGAAGATGCTTTTATGCCATTAAGAGATGGTTGGAAGCAAGTTGTATCCCCCATGCCATCTCTTGGGATTTCTGTTTTCCCTTGGGAGCTACATGAGTGCAAGACCTGCCTACATTTCTTTTTTTAATCACACTGAGCACGTGATAGTGCTTATTCAATAATAAATGTACCTGTGTAGAAGAAAAGAATGAAAGTAAATCCTCTTCATCTTAGGGGGGAAAAAGCATCTCACATGGCAGGGGGGTAAGAAAACAAAAATTCCACCACTCTTTTTTTTTTTTTTTTTCAGGTTCTATTTAATAGAAGCAAATGTTAGACTCTTTTTCCCAGAAAAATGAGGAAAAACCCCTCTATATTTCAGCATCTGAGTAGACGAATCTTTCAGACTACTGGACATCAAACATCCTGAAGCATCTGCTGAAAACTTGGCTGCTTATTTAAATTCTGCCCTTAAACAATTTTGAAAGTTATCAGGGACATCAAACTAACTTACAGACCTCCTGTTCATATCAAAACAAAGACACCTTTTATGTTTTCAGCATTTTATTGCATAAGGATTTTCTGGACCTGAAGAACTTAATCTGAAAAGTCTTCCAGAGAAGTCAGTGATAGTTTAGACCAAGAACAACCTGGTAGGATAAGGTCCAGAGGATCTTTTACAATTTAACAGATCTAGAGAATTTCTAACTGCATATTTCTCTGTATACTTAAAAAATGTATTTTAATGTCTTCTGGCATTGAAGATAAATGCCAAATCCAAAATATAGCAAGAAATTTTTTTTTCTTTATGCTGGGAGAGTTTGAGTATGAATGTTCATACCCTCAGAATGTTCTTGGCACTTAAGAGTGTCAGAGGTATGCTCTTCAAAAGTCTTGAAATGGGTGAATTTTGGTGCACTTTCAGATACTTTTGAAGCCAGGTTGAAGCAAATGCATCTGGCTTTAATTTCTCAGGGCTGGACTTAGAGGAGAACAGAAAGGGTGAATGGACTGGATTTAGGTATGAAATCAAGCAGTTTTCAGTGCCTGTATTTTGAGATAGTTTATTGTGTGGAGAAAGAGCTGTAAGCCTGTTAAAAATATATTGCTCAAGTGAAACTTTTCAGCAGTTCTTAGAATGCATTTGTTTAATGCAATGTAAGTCAGAGCTTCTACTCATAGGCCAGGACTGTTTGTGCAGGACATCATCATTTGGCCTGGAACTTGAATGACTACAAAACAAATTTGGCTTCCTGTCCTGTTTTAAATCAGTAGGACAGGGATCCTTCTAGCAGGGCTTGAGCCAGTTCTAGCTCCACTGTCTGCAGCTTGCAGCCACAGCTGGAAACTGCAGCTGCAGCACTTCATTCCTGACCAGGGAAGTTTTAGTGCATCCTTTTCATTTCTGGGCACATTCAACATCTCTATGCATCGAGCAGATGAACTTGTCAGACACAGAGATATCTCAGCTATCCGTCTGTGTAATGAAACTCCTGCTAGCAGCATGGCCTTGCACTTGGAGAAGGTGAATTAATCCCAGAAACACAGGCTGGGTCAGGCTGGAAGGGACCACAGGGAGCCATCTGGTCCAGCCTCCCTGCTCAAGCAGGGCCATCCTAGAGCACATGGCACTGGACTGTGTCTGGATGGTTTTGGAATATCTCAGTGAGAGGCAACTCCACAGCCTCTCTGGGCAGCCTGTTCCAGTGTTTCATCACTCATGTGGGAAGGAAGTTTTTCCTGGTGCTCAGGTAGAGTTTCCTGTACATCAATTTCTGCTCGTGTCCTTGTGTGCTCGTGCTTGGCACCATGGGAAACACCTCCCTTCAAATGCTGACAGACATTGGCAGGGTCCCCTCTCAGTCATCTCTTCTGGAGGCTGAGCAGGCCCAGCTCCCTCAGTCCATCCTCATGAGAGATTCTCCAGTCCCTTCATCATCTTTGTTACCCTCCACTGGATCTGCTCCAGAGCTCCTTGTCTCTCTTGTCTTGAGGAGCCCAGAACAGGGCACAGCACTAATAAATAAAACAACTTAGCCAAGACCAGATAGGGAACAGAGAGAGGAAAGCATTTGGAAAAATTCTCCAGCATGATGAAATTTCCATTTATGGTTCTTTCCAGCCTGTGTCCAGGATAGTTCGGCAACTTTGGAAAATTACTTGAGTGAGAAGGATTTTGACAGCTCGAGAAGGATTTCGACAGCACACTCATGGAGACAGTGGAGTAGTAAGTCCATCTGTGTGGGAGATTGTGTGGGAGTCTTCCCAGGAGCTGCCTCAAAACCCATCCCAACCAACTGAGGTTAATGGCTGAGGAGCTTCAAACATCATTATTGATTCTCCAACTTCAGACAAGCAAATAGAACTTATCCCAACAAAACAGAGGAAAAGAGGATGGAAGCACAGGTAGAGTGGAGGGAGCCACAATTACTTCAGGGGAGCTATTTTGCAGTCCTTGACTGTAAAAGTCTCAACAAAGTTTTAAATATACCCTAGCCCAAACAGGTGTAAACCAACAACAGTTCACGTAGAGCAATTGAATCATAACTCAAAAAAACATCTAAACCAACAAGTTTAAATAAGTTTAAATAAGAATCTAAGGGTTTGAATATGTACTTTCCAAAGTAGCAGCCCTGACTTAAACTCAGAGAAATCCAAGTGGACAACTTGCTTCTTTAAAAGCAAAAAAAAATTTATAAAATTTAAATGGCAAGTTTTTTACTTAATCTACTCTGACAGGAGGAGTTTTAAAAATAAATAAACCCTCCCCTGCAGTATCTGAAACACAAAGCTGCAGAATACAGATTGAGTATATATCCAACTTTGCCAAATAAAATCTAAAGGGTAACACATAAACAGTTACAGAGAGAAATATAGATTTTTTTCACTCATTATAAATTAACATATTTATTGTAACAAGATGAACGCATTTGTCTGCCGTATGCAATTCCATGTAAATCAGAGCCTTTCTGCTGCCCTGTAGGTAATTTATGTGGAGTAACTGTTCATAAACTTCTCAAAATCCATTGGTGTAGGCCTGACCTGAAGGAGGTTATCTGTGAATCTACAAACTTCTCTGGAGCAGCTGGAAAAGCTTGTATGTCCCGGGAGAGGAAGAGCTGCAATTTGCAATCCTCACCAATTTTAGTGCCAGAGAGTACGTGAGGTCTGTCAGCTGCCTGGAGCCAATTGCAACCTCTGCTGGAGGATTCCAGGCAACTTACAGCTCCTGTCAGGCACCTGAAGGTAACAAGAATCCTCCTGGGTCACTCACAAAACCTCTGCTCACCATCTGACCCACCTGCAATTCAATGTAGGTGGTGAGGCTCCAGCCCTAGAGACCTCTACCAGCCCAACAGAAACAGTATGATGGTCGTTTGTGGGGGAAAAGCAGCTCCAGCACACAGCCCACCAGCATCAGACACACACTTTCAAAATCATGATCCTCTCACCAAGGATATAACCAGGAAGAGGAAAGGGAACAGCACAGAAGGCCCTGAAATTCTCAGTGTGCTAGAATATAGTCATCAGAGGTCCATAGCAAAACTTGAAGGAGAGCAGGTTTCGTGGAGACTTCTCTCCAAAGGGCCACCTTCCAAAGAACAGCAGGGGTTCTGGCAGCTGGAGGATTCATGGAAATCTACAACACATCAGCAGTACATATTAACAGTCTGATCAAATGGCTTCATTGTTTTAAGGTTTCATTTCTGCAGAAAATGGAAACACCTCCATCTTCCATGACTGCTTTTGCAAACTATCTTAGGGTAGTGAGCTGTCCGGGGTAAGCTACCCTAACTCTCTGCTGATACACTGGGGTTTTCTTTCTTCACAGCTAAGAGAATGCTGGGGGAGGAATTAATTTAAGCTACTCTCTAAAGCAAGAACTTGCCAACCTGGCTGCTATCCAGACTGTACTATCTTTACTATAATGCATCTCGTGCAGGTCCCTCCAGCCTCTATTTTCTCAAAGAAATACTCAATGGTAACGTACATGAGAGACTTCCCTAACTCCATTCTCCAGCATTAATCCAATAGGAGCTCTATTCCATGCTTTGTTTTCCTCCTAAAGAGGAGGAACATGGCTCTACCACTGGGCAGTGCAGGGCTTTAGGGGTTCCTGCACTCTTCAGCCAGAGAAATACTCCCTCTGAATGAGACCAAACCACCATCCCAGACTCTCCTCTCACACCCATAATTCACTCCTGTTTCTCATTGGGGGGGGTGTTGTTTCGGGTGTCTGTAGGTGCCAGTCACACTCTGATTGGAAACAGGACTGCAGAGAAGAGTCATTTTTAAAGAAGATCCTACACCATACCCAGAGTGGAGGAGCCTTATCAGCTACACATGGCACAAAGCTCAACTGCTGAAACTGAGGACAAAACCAAATGGAAATGAACTGGAAAAAAAATTAAAAGAACCACACATTATCAGTTTTTGCAGTGCTGTTTTTAGCATAGAGAAGTGAAATAAATTTAACTTTAGCATAACTCTAAACTGCACATATTACCCGAGAAAGGGAGATAATATATTTTAGTCAGTAATACCAGAGAAATCAATTAATAATTAAAAAAAAAAAAATGAAAAACAAAAAAAAAGAGCCAGACACCTTCGGCCATTGAAAGTGAAGGAAATGGGACTTCCAATGGCTGGAAAGCCTGGGGGAGGCAATATGTTATCAGTCCCGGGTCGTTGTCTGCTAATGTAATCTTGCCCCCACAGATAAATCCCATGTTAGGCTGCCTAAAGTGAACCAGCCCACGGGAGCATTTTGCTCGCTGTATAAATAAAAAGCTTAGCTAAAAAGAAGAGGGGAAACACCCTTTCAGCGCTCCATCCTGGGTGAGAAAGCAGCTCTCCCTGCCTCCTGCAGCAGGGCACATGCTGGCCCGTGCTTACCTTGAGAAAACAATTAAAGCCGGTATGTGCTCGGTGCGAGGCGGCTCCAGCACGTGTGTCACCCGTGCATGTCTGCTTCGCCATCAGCATGTATGGCTCATCATCTGTCTGCTCTGAACAATAACTGTTAGGTTAGCAGCCTTTTCACTTGTAAATGTAAATATTGTATCTAGAACACAATATTTGAAACACAAAATACAGTGTTATTAAGACAGCACTCACACATCAATTCTTGTGTGACTATAATTTGTGAAATGCCTTAGGAGGGGCTTATAAATAAAGTATAAGGTGTTATTATGAAATACATTTTAACCAAATGCACAGAAATGTCTCATTCCTATTGAAATCAATAGCAAAACTCCCACTAATTTCAGTGGTGAAAAGAGAAGACCCTTGGAAATTGCTGTGTTACACTGAGCAAACACATCACAGCAGATTTCAGCCTTCACAAGCAATACAGCTCTGGAAGAAAAAAGGGGGTGAAAATGGATATTAGGGGGCTGTTCAGAGAACGCTGAAGATTTTCGTCCCCCACTCCTGCTGCTGTTTGCGGTGCCTGGCGAGGCAGCACGTCCCCACACAGCCACACGCCATCCCCCTGCCCGCTGTCAGCGGCGCTCCCAGCCTGCGTGGGCGCTGGGGCTGCTCCGGGACCTCATCTCGCCCCGGGAAGGGCCCGGGATGAGGCACGGGGGCTGGGACCGAACCAGCGGGGGTTCCAGGCCCCAGCCCAGCCGGGGAGATGCCCTTTGGCTGGGCTGAGGACGCGATGTGCCGGGCAAGGCTGCCCGGGAGCCGCAGAGCCCCCGGCGCGCACGGCAGCGGCTCCGGAGGCAGCAGCGCTCCAGGCACCGAGCGCCCCGGCTTCTTCCCGATGTGCAGCCAGCCAGGGACTTCTCCCCGCCGACCTCCTTCCATAGGGCACGATAAGGAGCCAGCGAGCCAGAAATGTCTCCTCTCCGCCGCGGCCTGCCAGCCTGTCACTGACACGATCTCGAGGTCCATCCGCGCCGGCACGGCTTTGTCGCATGGCTGCGGAGGCGCGGGGCCGCAGCCCCCGGCGCTGCCCGCCCGGGAGAGCCTTCGCATGGAGGCCACCGGCGGCTGGACCACGGGCGGTGGAGCTGCAAGGCCGGGAAAAGTCAGGAAGGGCAGGGAAGAGCTACGGGGAGCTGCCTCTGCCCGCGCATCGGCACCTGCAGAAACAGCAACCAGTGCACAAAAGTTGTCGGAGGAGGAAGGGATGGGAAGGTCTTTTCCTTTCCTGGTTGAGCAGAAGTTGGCATTTCCGTAACAAACTACATTAGTAGGTTTAAACACGACAATTAGGTATAGAAATGCTGGGTTTGCACCTCTAATTAATTGTTCCCGGAATCAAGTTAGCTGTGTGAGGAGGGACCTGCCTATTGTGGTGTTTAATGCAATCTATCCCTTTCTTATAAATACACAACATGCAGGTCTGATAAAAATATATACTTTAAAAGGTTAAAAAATTACGCTTCTTTGACATTTGTGAATGGAAGGCTTCCAGGTAATCTACATTATGTTGGGATAACAAATATACTTAAAACTGACCAGTATCAAAATCAAAGCTCATTTTTGCTTGCTTTAAGCTCTTCATTTTAATAACTATCATCTCATTCTTTGAGCGAAGCTGCTCTTTTTCCCTAAAGGAAAAAGGATTTGGAGTTTACGTGCATTTAATCGCATCTGCAGCATTGCAACCCCCTCAGCAGCACAGCCCTGCTACCCCAAGTCTCCAGTGAAGTGCTATCTGCAGTGACAAATATGCCAAAAGGAAAACATAACCAGCCTGGATGGTATCTTTTCTTTACAAAGGCTGCTTGTGATGCCTGTGCTTTGACTCAAAACTCCCCGCACTTTGGCTTTTTAATCATGAGATCCCTTTTTCAGCACAGCATCGAGAGTAACAACTGCAGCACAATGAGCCAGCTTCATAGATATGGGAATGTTTAGATTTCCCTGCCAGTGACTAAAGGCCTTTAGCTTTCACTAGCCAGTCCCAGCTTGCATTGTTGTTGCCTGTTGATTTGTCTTCTCTCATTATTCCTTGACATGCAGCTCTCCACCCACGCCCACACTAACAACCCTCACACAAAGCGCATTGAGGTATTAACCAGGTTACAAGTTCAATGGAAAATTACACTAAGATTGTGCTGTGTGGCAATATAAAGGGATGGCATTCATTCTCCCAAAGAGCCTGTTAAAAACACAGCTGGGTTGTTTTTTTCCCCTTTTAAGCATCCTAACAAAAACAATTTTTCAGAGTCGGGGGTGTATATCTGGGTGCATGTGTGTCCATACGTACTTTAGGTACAATGGGAACAGACACACACAGGCATGCACCGCGCCTCCACCTCTGCCTGGCACGGTGCAAACTCCCCTCTGGAAATCCTGCCGGATTCTGGAGCTCGTTTAGAGCATCCCCAGAAACCCGAGCTAAATAAACAACCTCCTCCTGCTCTCCGCTGCAATTAGATACGTGAACCTATCTTCTTTTTGTTAGCCCAAATTACAGGCTGGTGGAAGGGCTGAAAGTCTATAAAAATGTTCCTTAAGAACCCCTCCTTACTGAAAAGTGAAAAAATAAAAATAAAACTTAATGAGATTAACCTAGCACAGTAACAAAATTTGCAACACCACACTATAAGGTTAAAAAGAAAATAGTATAATAAAGGAAATACAAAGGCTTTGGCATGGTTTTTACAATCAACAATGGTTAATCTTGATATGTAGTTGTGAACAACTTCAAAACACTTAAGTTTAAAACTCTTGCAAGCACTTTTAATTGATTAGGAATGAATTCTAGATGCACAAAGATGATTGGACTGTGAACAGTAGTACAACTATATCTAAGAACAATTAACTCTTGCCGACCAAAAAAGAAACGTATGATGCATGAAAATGTGTATAAAACATCTATAGAATATTCTTGTCAAATATAAATGAAATTAACTTTATTATAGAAATCATTCTGGGAGATTTCTAGGGAAGACAAATACTTACATTTCGACATAAAACAAATTGGATTATATCGAAGACACAATCTACCTTTTATCTATCAAACTCTTTTCTTCATCGAAGCTCTCTCTTAACCCCTGTTTGCACAAAGCTTCAGCCGTTAACAACCTTTGGAAATACCAACAGATATTTTTCTTACATAAATCTAGTGCGTATTGTTCCAGGTTTAATTATATGCAATGGAATGATACAAACTTGGAACGTCAATCCATAATCTATGAACAGATCGGTAGAAGTATTCGATATATCTTGATAAAACTCTTAAATTCGTGGCAAAGCTTGTTGATCATGGCTTCTTTTTTTTTTCCTTTTCTTTTTTTTTTTTAAACAACTTCATGACCAACACAGATCAAACATCCATCCAGTCTACATTGTTCTTTTTTTTTTCATTATAACATACAAATGCCCATTTACAAATAATACACCAAAATGAATAAAAGTTTGGATACCAAAATGAAGATTTGTTCCAACTGATATAATGCCTTCAGTGTACAAAGGTCCATGTGAAAGTCTTTTCCATGTGTTACAGCATAGGGCACAGTTGCAGTACAGAAGTACTCTGAGAGCCATTCTTCCTTTATAAAATACTGCTGAACATCCAACTGTTGTCCATATAGTCATTTACGGAATTAACACATGTTTTACTGTAATCTTGGCCAGTATTGAGACATATCAGGTTCACTGCCAGGAACTTGAACTGGAACTGACACTCCAGGGGAAATGAGACCTGAAAATTGAGAGGGAAAATGGATATTTTAGTTTTTCTATACATAGCACAATTTTTGCTTTACAGCTTCACAGATTTGAGCTTGTATTCCAGTAAACATCAAATCTCACCATCTATCAGCCTGTGGAACCAGGGGGTTGGGGGTGTATATATTTTAAAAACTATGCACATCTCACTGATTGTTGTTATATATAAACTTTCATGCTTTGAGATAAATGCCAGAGCCTCAACTCATTTGTATCCGCTAAGAATTCAGACCAAAATACACTGAACAGTTCTATTCTTTTGAAAAGTGGCTGGTTGGCTCCTGTTTATGCTGACACTTGCCCTTTTTTACCCTGATTTGCCTTTTTTATGCATGGGCTAATATTTCTACAGGTTCCCTGCCTCTTTGATAACTTCAAATCTTTAGCAATAAATAACGTCTGACACAGACACAGTAAAAATGTGCCCAGTACTGCAAACAGTTTCACATACACTTAACCTCACCAGTGTGGATATCTCTGCTGAAATTTAATGCTGAATTAAATGCTGATTTAGAATTTAATTATGCATAGAAGATTTTGAGGCGTGGAGGACTCACTAAAGAGCTTGTCTCTGTCCTGCTATTTCAACACTACCTCTATTAATCAGTTTTCTTTCTATCTAGTCCTCCAAGAAGCAGCTTAAAAATCAGAATTTTTTTGCTCTATCTTGCAAGGTTATACATTTTCATCTTCTGTCTGGTATGGCATCAACTAATCCCAACAGAGAGACCTCCCCCAGTGATGGGGAGAGAATTCTCACAGCGAATCCATGTGAAAAGCCTGATGGCTTGAGCAAGGAAGGCACACTGGCAGGAAGGCTGGAGGAGCCCAGGGTCACTCACCTGTGGAAGTGGTGCCAGAGGTGCCCATGGGCTGGCTGTTCATGTGTGTCTGCATGTGAGGAGGGGTGTATGTATCATAGCTCCGTCCATTCACTGATGGACTGGTGGGCAGCATGCAAGAGTAGGAGGAGGTCTGGCTGGGTACCGGGGGCTGTGGGAGCAAAGGACAAAGTGTCACTGCAGGTAAAGACAGCATCACACTCTTGGGCATGGACAGGCCAGCCCTCAGAGGCAGAGCACAGCAGCAAAAAATGAGCTTCAAGTTCAAATTCAGAGACCTCAATGCAAAGATCTGTTTAGGAGCCCAACCAAGCAGGCCCTTCGTGGTCCTGCTTTAGACCCTTTTTGGTCTAAAAACCAACATGGACAGTTACTGGCGCTTTTTCACACATGCTTGGCAAGCAGATCCCTACATCCAGATGCTGATGGAGGTGTTACATCCCTGAGCCTGAGTGCTGCCCTACTTTATACCCATGTAAAAGGAAGATGTCTCCTACCATTTGCAGCCAGAGACAGGACCAGCATCTTACCTCGCACTTGGTGCTGTAGCTAAAATTACTCCACTGAGGCACCGAGGCTGGTCCTGCCTCTGCCAGAATGGGGCACATGCACACAGATCATGTGTGGGGTTGGGGGGACCAAGGCTCTGAAGGGAAATCCCCAAACCCATACATACATGTGCATTGATCACCATCAGAGCCGCAGCCACCCCAAACCTGTGCCAGCAACATCCCAGAATAGACATCTCCATTTATCTCAGCTCTAACCCCTAAAACTCAATTTGCCAGGGGGGACAGCAGCTGGGGGCACGGGCTGAGGGATGGCACAGTGCCAGGGAGGGACCAAGCAGGGGCTTCTCCTGCTGCAGCCTGCTGGGTAAGTTGGGACCAGTGCAGCATTGACCCAGGGAGGCAGCGAGGGAGCAGGAAGCAGGATGAGTAATTCCCACTCCGAGCGCACGAGACCCAACACGTCTGCACATATTTCCTGTCTGCACATCCCTGACACACTGGGATCTCCAGCAGTACTGACAGCCTCCCTGGCTGAGCACACATGCTGTGCTTTGGGAGAACACGCTACACTCTGTGCACCCAGGCAGAGATGCCAGGGGCTGCCCAGACCCCTCTCCGACACTGCGTGGCTGCCCTGCCACAGTGACCACGTAGGCACTGTTTTCCAGAGCGCCTCACATGTGCTGTGTCCCTGCCCAGGTGCCCAGTGGTGAATCAGGGGCCTCCTGCTTTCCCAAGCGTCTCCTCCTGTATCAGCCTTTTGATCTTTTGTCATCTGCTCCCAGCCCGCTGCCGGGAACGGCGCCGCCAGCCTCCAACGTCACGGAACGGCGACCTAGCTAACGCCGTTTCTTTCCATAGACTTGCAAGACTCTAACTTTATTTGGTTAATTTTGGTTCAGCAATTAGTAACATCGTAATTGCCGCAGCGAAGGAGTCAGGCTCTCTAATCTGCTCGCCTGTCTCTAGCAGTGGTCAATGCTGTGTGCCTCAGACAAAGCTGTAAAACTCCCGTAATTGGCCAGCACCTTCCTAGGCCAACCCCACCATTAAAAAAGGAGGAATTTTGCATCTGAAAGGTCTATAGAAACAGACCCCAAAGGAATAGATTTCTTCCTAACCCAGCTGGTGATCAGCTAATGCTTTCAGGCATGAGGATTGACAGCTCTTGCAATTCTGGCTTAGCTGGCATAACCACTGATGCTAATCACATCCTTCCCTCTCTCAGGTGTTCCTAATGTGCCGCTGCCACGTTACCTACACCCAGAAGGTCAGATCCCCCCAGCAGCTTATTCAGGCAGCAATTTCCACAATATGGCATCAGCGAGTTCCAGAGGTTAACCACATTTTTTTTTTCCAAACAGCATTTTTTTTTATCCCAGATTTGTTGCCTTGCAAATTTGAGGACTTTTCTCTTTTAAAATCTGGGAAAAGCCCTTGTTGAGCACCACATCTTTCAGTGCCCTTTCCCTTCCAATTCCCCCAAACAGGGCATCTTTTCAGATGCCAAGGAAGCCTTTGGGTGCCGGTTTCCCTGCAGCATGGTTTGGGTGTGCAATCCCTCATCACACGGAGAAAGGGTCCCCATCCACACTCCCACACAGCCACCGAGTCCCACGGGAATGTTGTGCCCTGGTATGGCACTGGACTTACTTGCATAGGCAGGTTGTTGGCCATGGTGAAGCTGGGCATGGGCGGCAGCGCGCTGTACGTGTTCGTGAGCGCCGTGTCCGTCCTGCCCAACATGGAACCTGATGTGAAAGAGGAAACTATAATAGAATAGACAGATAGATGGACACATTAGTTTAACCACAATTACAACTGGCAACACAGTCTCAGAGTGTCATTTTGCCCAGAGGATGGATGGACGTGAGCGGGTTGGTGGCATTTACCGGGGGTGGTTGGTTGTGGGATCGGCTGGTAAACGCTTGTGCTGAAACTACTACTGATGGGAATGTGGCTGGGAGTGTTGCTGGCTTGTCTTCGCTGGTTCCTCAGCTTCTCTTCCCTTCTCCATTTGGCCCTTCTGTTGGAAAACCACACCTGGAAATACAGCGTTTGAGAGACATGAGTGACCTTAAAAGGACTAGAGGCACGGGGCCTCCCCCACGCAGCTCAAGGCCATGGCTTGCAGTGGAGCGAAGCAGCGGGTGAAAGCAAAGCCAGCTGCTGCTGTTTTCCTGAAAGAGGGATGTGGGCAAATACCTGATAATAAATATGGGTTGCCCTCTTCTTTGAGAAGCCAGGAGTAACAAAATCAGCATAGTAATAGTAAAAATAATAATAGTTATAATTGCAGAGCATATCAGTACCTGTATCCTTGCTTCAGGCAGGTCTATTTTAGCAGCTAGTCTCTCTCTTGCAAACACATCGGGATAATGGGTCCTCTCAAACTCTGCAGAAGGAAATATTCTTGCATTAGTTGCAGAGTTGATGTGGCTGACTGTAAAACCAGAGTTGTTGCTCCGCTGCCTGTGCTCTAAATGCTCTTAAGAAGCACCACTGTAAAGACAAAGCTGAGCTTTCTGTCTGTGTGTTAGGAAGGAGGACGCCTTGCCTGCTGGGGAATATTGCTGTGGGGATGGGCAGGCTTGGGTGCAACGCTGCATCTTTCAAGAAGCAGTGAGGGCTTCTGCCTCCACTGAGGGGGTCCCCAAGGCAGCTCTGACCCTGTCACCAAGAAGCGAAATGGCACGTCGCTAAATAACAGCGCAAAATAAGGACAAAGCTCCGCAGCAGGTCAGAGGCGAGGTGCGCCCAGGCCGGCCAGGGAAAAGGGCACCTGCTCCCAGCCCCAGGCAGTGGAACACTGGGGATGGGGAGTGAGCATGGAGGCAGGCATGGAAGACTCTGCCAGCCCCCTGCCTGCCCTCACCTCCCCAGCAATGCAGCACAGCAGACGGGAGGAGAGTTATCCCCCCAAGAGAAGCCTGGGGTGCAGCATGGGTGTGTTGGTGTGACCTGTGCTCTGAATGCCTTGCCTTCGAAAACAATTTAAACAGCTTTGCAGGGCACACCACGGCCACCAATGAATATTTGGAGCTCCATGAATAAAAGAGCATGGAGGGAGCCACAGAGTTTAAACATATACATATATATATATATGTATATATATATATGTATATACAAGGCACGGGAATGCCGTGCTTACATTCAGCTGGTAACATGGTCGGGGCACATTTTGCTTTTCTCTCCTGCTTCAGCCATAGGAAAATGTCACTCACCTTTCTCAAGGGCTTCGATTTGCTCTTGAGTAAAGGATGTCCTATTTCTCTGCAGCTTCCTTTTCAGCTGGAGTCTCATTTGGGCCTCGTCTGAATCTTCTCCATTAGAGCTGATGGAGTTAGTGTTTTCCCCTCCTCCCTCCTGTTGTGGACAGCCATCTGTGGAAGCGAGAGAGTCGGAAAGTGAAATGCAGGTACCCTCGTTTGAAGATCCCTATCAGAGAAGTAACGCAACTGGAAACAAGTTCAGCCATGTTTGCTGACATCCTCCCTTAAAAATGTCTCGAGTATCAAAGCAACACGACGCTAATGACACGGGTAACACAGAAACATTTCAGTTTCCAGCCTTATGTAAACATCGGAGATGAGGAATTATGATCACCTGGTCTTAATTTCATTTTGTTTTCCCTCTGGAATAAAACGTGCATAAAAATACTTTCCCCTGAAAGCGATTCTTTCCACGAATCCCTGCTGGAGTGCCATGGCAGTCTCCTCTGTCTGCTGCATTTATTTACCTATTGCTATATTTAAAATAGTGATGTTCAGTATTTCAGATTATCTATAATCAGTAATTCCTATCTAATCAATTAGATGTTGATAGGTTTGCAGAAAATGCTATTAAGAAACCAAACCAAGCTTGTAATCTTTAAAAAAAAATATTTATCCAGTTTTTATTTGAATTCTGCACAGTCAATTTCATTTTAAAGGTTGTGAATTTAGAAGTGCCTGCATTGTTCTGCAGTTTTATTCAACTATTGTATGAGTGTGCATTGCCTTGACACCTATTACTGAGCACAGCTGTAATTATATCATCACCAAGAACAGGCTATAATTGCTGAAAATGGAATTTTATATTTAGATAAAAGGACTGTCCATTCTTTGTAATGTGTTGCACCAGAGAAAAGTAAGATTTCTTTTAAAATTTTAACATGTAATTTTAAAAGAAATAGTAGCGAGTTCACTAACTAGCTAAATACGCTGTTCTGCAGCTGAGCGTTTGGCATATCATTTAAGTGGTACATTTTTAATTAGGGCATTTCCACCACTTTTAATGTAATTTCTGCCATTAAACAGGGGAAAGTTTCATTGTGCTCGGCGCTCGGGCGGAGGCGGCTGCGGCCCGGGGCCGGCTGGTGTTGGGGGGCTCCGCCGGCACCCCCGGCCGCCGGAGCCGGAGGGACGGAGGCCGCTGGCGAGGCAGAGAAGTCCTTGTCCTAAATGAGCTCTCCCTCTCCTTTCAAAGCATATTTTTCGAGACGTTTTGATGTCGCATAAAGAGGGAGCCGGGGTGAGGGACGCATGGGCTACTTATGCTAATTCCCTTGAAAAGTTACGCCAAAAATAAATAGCGACACTCCCGCGACATCCTTTAAATATTGTGGGAAATCAACTTTAAAGTAATATCATTTATAATCGGCGAACAATGGCCCCGGTCTTCAAAGCTCGGGGGGAATTGTGACAGGATCTGGTGGGACCCTTTCAACCACTTTGAAATGTTTTAAAACCCGAACTTTCTCCTCCATTTAAACACAGGGATTCAGCGGCCGTGGTCACCATATGGGCGGCCGCAGCCCCATTGAGGCGGCCGGCGGCGGGTGAATAGCGGGGGGGCGGGGGGAGCCGCCTTTCAGGGCACACNTTTTTTGCCGCCCCAAAATGTTTCAGCCAGCTAAAAGTTTCACCTAAACTCGCCTATGGTCGTTGCCAACCTCAGCCCCAGGACAATTAAGATATCTTCTTTTTAGACACACATCCCCTTTTTTTTTTTTCCCTTTGGATTTTGTTTTTGTTTTTTGGGTTTTTTTTAAAAGCCCTTAAAAGAAGCGATGTCAATAGGACTGTTCCACCTTCCAGACCTAATCCGTAAGAAAGCAAGTGAATGTCCGTCCCTATTATCCTATAGCCAGACCATCTGACGCTGGGTATAGGATTTGTTTCCTGAAAAAAAAAAAA